>JAXGGA010001052.1:0-171705 GCA_038373865.1 Uloborus plumipes
AGTCTCTAATATATGTTTTGGACGGCAAGATCTTTCTGTTTTTTACGGATGACTCTTCTCTATAATGGTTTCATTATAAAATAAAGCGAATAAGTGATGTGGAAATATAATTAAGTATTTTTTATGAAGTATTTATGTTAAGTATTTCTTATGAACTGTGTTTAAATTCAGATGTAGGTTGAAGTTAAGTTCGATAACAGAAGAATGTAGATTAGGTGAGATTCCTTTAAAAATACCCACTCATTAAATTAATGTATGTGTTTACAGAAAATGTTCGTTTTGTAAACTGCTTTTAACAAAAGTTTTTAGGCAGAAATCCTTGGACTTTATGAAACCTCAGTTTAAAATCAGTTAGGACGATTATGTAATGTATAATTTTTTCTAACTTTTATCATGAAGTAATAATGTAATTTCTAGGCATAAAACTACATTTCATTTTTCTTGAAATTATTGATTTATTGGAATAAAAATTTAACGGTTTGATAAACATCTTTTCTTACGGTAAGATAAATTTTTATATTTTCTCCCAACCAATTCTACCAAACCATGCTCTTATTCAGTATATTCTGAAAAAAAATTTTAATAGTTATTCAACGATAGGTTTTTCTTAAGTTCGATTTAAAAGAAATTTAAAAACCCGCTTACGTTTTAAGCAGCCCCATAAGTGATCACTTACATATTAAACATTTTAAGAACCCAACATTGTTTATTACAATAAACCTTATACATATATAACCTTAAACATATTCTAAACTTTCTACTTTTTGAAACTATAACTCAATAACCTAATCCTATGAAGTAACATTTTTTTCTTCAAAATACGCAAGAGTATAAGTACATATAAAGATACAAGGCTTTGTCGTTACTTTTCCTCTTAAATCTTTTCCATTATCACTTAACTATTTTAAAACTAAAAAAAAATATATTAACAAAACATTTAGTTAAAGTTTGAGATATTTTTTCTGTACATTTAGCACAACTGAAAGGTTATTTTTCATAAAGCGCGTTTATGAATTTAAGAAAAGCATTTCAAGAACTATTTTCTTTTTAATTCATTGCAAATCGTTATTTGTTATAAAATCAGCTTTCTTTTATGCTAAAATATATGTATTCACTCAACTAAGTGCATGAAATCCTAATTGCTTAAAAGTGCTGAAAAATATAATCTATGCCATGGAGGGTTAAATAACTAGAGTGTAAAATAAGTTCATAATCATACTTTTAGAAACATTGACCATTTTTTCAAAATAAACAGATAAAGTTTCCTAAGTGAAAAAAAAGCTCCTGATCTTTCTTTTAATGGTATTAGTGTTTAGAAACTTATTTTTAAACAACAACAAAAAAAAAAACTAAAGTGGGGATCAAGTCAGTGGGTCTCACCTACCTTAACTAGTGTTTTATGAATTATACGCAATCCTTAAGTTGGTATTGAACCAAGAGAATGTTTTTTTTTTTACTTAAAAAATAATGCAAATATTAACTAATTTCAAATCACATTTTCTTAAATCAACCCACACACCCCCGAAATCTCAGGGAGAGTTTCCTCAAATATTGTTTTTTCAGCTATAGCACTGGTTACGAATAAAACAACTGAATTAATTACAACTTTCTCTTACAACTACTTAAGAATAGCTGACTACTATATAAAGAAAAATAAAACTAAAAATGACAGCAAAAATGTTAAATGGTTTCAATAAAACTACTAAGATACAGGTAGTTATCAAAATAATGGAAACACTTGAGATTCATAAGAAAAACCTACCGTTCATCGCAAAATAAGCAATCAATTGTTCTTTAACTTTAGTCATACAAAATATAGACTTCACCGGACATTTCCACATTGAAATTAAATCACCCATGCATTTGGGGGACAACAAAAAAGGGGGTCGGAAGAAAAACCGCTTTTTGCCCATAACTCTTCGAAAATAGCTTGGAATAAGCTATAAGCTTCAGTAATTAATTAGCATACTATGTATAATTACTGTACAAATTTTTATGAACGTACCACTCTTACTTCCGAAGATATGAAACATTTTTTAAAAAACAGCAATTTTATTTGAAGGGTTTTTGCTCATAACACCAAACCTTATCAAAACTTCAGGAAAGATGACAAAATACAAGAGAAAGAATATGTTAAAACGGTAAATAAAAATATTAAAATTTCGATGAGATATGAACGTTAAAAGGAAATAATTTTTCACGGCGTATGCGAAAACGACAGAAATGTTTAACTACAAAAATATTGTACTCTGATTTATACTGCATCTTATAAAAAAAGTTTCAGTTGAATATCATGAAAATTGAAAAAGATATAAGCGATCTAGTGAGCTGTATTTCATTCATTCGCAGACGATACATAAATTGTGAAGGACTGTCCACAAAGAGCTATTTTTAAATTAAAGGTTATTGCGTCATCGTTCAAAACCAACGTTTCAGGGGATGTCCGGATACTTTTGGCCACCTACGTATAAGGTCTTTTTGGCCGAATAGGCGAAATGTGACTTCCATGCCGAATATAAATTTTCAAACTGTATACAATTTAACATTGAAAAAAATGCTCGATTGTCACCACACTATTTGTGGACAACCTCTCGCCATTTATGTATTGTCTGCGGATGAATGAATTACAGCTCCCTAGATAGCTGATATCTTTTTCAATTTTTACGACATTCAACTGAAACTTTTTTTATAAGATGCAGTATAAACCAGGCTAAAATATTTTTGTAGTTATAAATTTCTGTCGTTCGCACATGCGCCGTGAAAAAATATTTCATTTTAACGTTCATATCTCATCGGATTTTTAATATTTTTATTTACCGTTTTAGTGTGTTCTTTCTCATGTATTTTGTCATCTTTTCTAAAGTTTTGGGTAGTATTGGTTTTGATAAGGTTTGATCAAAAACTCTGTGTGTTATGAGCAAAAATCCTTCAAATAAAATTGCCGTTTTTCAAAAAATGTTTCATATGTGTATACGTTCATAAAAAATCGTACAGTAATTATAAATAGTATGCTAATTAATTACTGAAATTAATAGATTATTCCGAGCTATTTTCGAATAGTTATGGTCAAACAGCGGTTTTTCTTCCGACCCTCCTTCTTGTCGTCCCCCAAATGCACAGGTGATTTAATTTCAATGTAGAAATGTCCGATGAAGTCAATATTTTGTATGACTAAAGTTATAGAACAATGGATCGCTTATTTTGCGATGAACGTAGATTTTTCTTATGAATCTCAAGTATTTCCATTATTTTGATCTCTCGATGACGTCATGAAATAATGCAAAATCTTGATTTTTCAAAACGTCATAACTCGGTCAATTTATGTGGTAGAACAGTGATTTTTTTTTTTTTTAGTTTTAAACGTTACAGTGACAACAAGGTTTTACTAAATATGATTGATAGGACTGGGGGGCTGTATAAAAATGTAAATTTCGTAACTCTTTCAAAATTTGATTTTTTGAAAATCATTGAATAGACCCAAAATTTCTTTCGTAATTTGGAGATTTTTTCCTAAATGAACTATATGCTTATCTCTAACGATTTAGAAATTAGCTATTGGTCCACGATAGGAGTGGACACCCTATATATATATATATACATATATATATTATTTAATGCAGTTAAAAAAAAAGAGTTTTAACCCAGAAAATCGAAGCAAATGCACAAATAACAACATAAAATATTTACTATGAAAGCAGCCATAAACCAAACAGATAACTCAAAAATAAAATATAACATATTCAATAAATGTATTTACTAAAAGTCTAGCTCTTATTTGTTTTCTGATTCATTCAGCGATAAAACTGGCACAAATGTAATCTGCCGGAAAAATGCAGCTTAGCTCCTAAATGGCAATTCCACAAGATTCCACTCTAAAACTATGATCAAGTAGCAATTTTGAAAATTGCATCCGGTTTGGATTTTCTATTAAATTAAATCACTAACATTTCATATTTGTTTTTATTGTATTTCAGAGAGGAAAATCAATAACTATTATTAGTGCTCATAAACTTGCATACAGCAAACTGTTCGGTCCCATCCAAAAAAATCCGCTAATAAGAATTATTTTTGCTAGTACATAGTTTTACAATGTAAAGCTCTAATGAGTGGCAGAAAATAATCTTTGATATTTCCGTTTTGCTATAAACAACACAGCAACTAGACATACTGTAAGAAAACTATTAGACATTATTTTACATTTTTCAGTGTCACAACAGTTTTAATGAATTTTTCTATGTTGGTGTGGCATGGTAATTTCGCCTTACCTTAAATTCACATCATTTATATTTCTATGTGTACATTACATTTGAACAGAATTATATGCATTTATTACAAATACATTAGCTATATACCACTGGCAAAAGTAAAATTGAAGAAATAACTCAAAATAAAAGCCCACTATAAAATGCACATTTTTATTAGGTCAATTTTTCCAACTAAGAGTTGTTAAATGTTACAGAAAAAATAGGTACTTGTTTCTTTCTGATATGTTTTTCGTTGTCTGCATAGAAAGCGTAAAAAAAGCAAACTCGTCTTATCTTGGCTCAAAAGTCGTTAAATTATTTTCTAACTAAGATGGACCGTCTCTATTTCAATCCAAATTGAATAAGGATTGCTACTTTTCTTTCGTTTTATGAGTTGATTTATTTTATACCGGAATCCAAGGTTTTGGGTGACACTCTACAGATGTTCTCGGAAAAAAGATTACATTTGATTCATTTAGCTTAAACAACCTAGGGTTTGATTTAACTACTAAAAACTTTTGTACTAACCGTCATTGTTCCTAACATTATAAAATCAAGCAGTCTCGTTTATATGTATGTGTGTATGTATGTATGCATGTATAAATGTATTTTCTACCTTTATAATTAAATTATGTATCAATAATTCCAAAGCTGTTGGATTCATGTCAACTAAACATAAACACGATGTGAAAAAGGGCTTATGCATCAAAACCGAAAAAATCAAAGGCGAAATAACAGCACATCTAAAAGCTTTTCAAAATTTTAGAAATACCAAACACAAATAATACGAAGGCCTCAGCTGTAAATGTAAAAATCAAATTTTCCCTAAATAGGCTTAAAAAAATGTCGTGATTTTTTAAACTGAAGGATTGAATTTCTTCTGCGGTATTAGAAGCGTAATTTTTACAGAGGATAAGCAAGAAAATGCCATAAGCTTGCTAATTTTACAAGGGTATACGGACAATGCATCTACTTTACTTGCTTAAGAAATTTCTTAAAGATTTTCTGAAATGAGCCCGATATTAATTATATGAAGTAGTGGGGTCAAAGAAAGGGTGCCTCAGGTAAAACCACCCTTTCCTAATAACCACTTTTTAATGACATGTCCGAACGACACGTCCGTCACGATTTTTTCCCCAGCGGACGTACGTACGTCCTCCAAATAGGGAGAGGCATTCATACTGTGCAGACGTACGACAAGCACGTGACTGTATTCGTCCAATAAGAGAAATGGCGCGCTCATCTTGTAGAAACCAATGAAACGCTAGTTCAGCTGGCTTATCTTGTACGACGATTGGATTCAAGCAAGGAGCCTTGAATCAAGATGGCGCTTGTACTCGGCTCTGATTGATTGCTTGTTTGCTGGACGTACGACTGTCGCGACAAATATCTACGTTTGCCGTAGGGCGACGGGTTTCGATTGTAACGGTCTGCTGTCATAGCAAAGTTGATCGAAAACTGGTTTCTGGGGAGAAAAATCGTGACGGACGTGTCGTTCGGACATAGTGTAAATGACCCTATTTATGTCCGAACGACACGTCCGTCACGATTTTTCTCCCCAGAAACCAGTTTTCGATCAACGTTGCCATGACAGTAGGCCGTCACAATCGGAACCCGTCGCCGTAAGACGAAAGTAGATATTTGTCATGACGGTCGTCCGTCCAGGGAACAAGCAACCAATCAGAGCCGAGTACAAGCGCCATCTGGCGATTCAAGGACAGCTGAACTAGCGTTTCGTTAGTTTATACAAGATGAGAGCGCCATTTCTCTTATTGGACGAATACAATCACGTGCTTGTCGTTCGTCTGCACAGTATGAATGCCTCTCCCTATTAGGAGGACGTACGTCCGTCCTCTGGGGAAGAAAAATCGTGACGGACGTGTCGTTCGGACATAGTGTAAATGACCCTTTGACCATTTTACCGCACCATCCGAAAAATAACCTTGTCAAACAAAAAACTAAACCTGCTGTGTAGTTAGAGTTCATTAGTATTCTAGCGGTGTTTTCAAACTAAAAAATGTAGCTTTCTCTTCCTGTAAAAAGCTGAAGCTTGAATCTTTTTAACGCAAACTTAGGAATTAAGTCATTAAGGGAAAGAGGAGTGTGTGCTCTTAGGTTCGACTTAAAAAATATTTCGAAATTGAAGACGTAATTGTGCAATTTTAAACTATATTTGTTGGTGTTAGAGCTGACCTGGTGAGCCTTTTGAAACTGCAACCCTTAAACGTTTATGTGGTCCTTCATGGTGTTAAAAGTGGAGAAAAGCTCATGTCACCATTTCTTTGATGCGCATTATCTTGCTTACATTGTTGGCTGCTGTGTTTGGTTTATGATTTTGGTGATTGAAAAAAAAATGGCTTTGTTACAAGTTGCATCTAAGTGTGCAGCTCACAAAAAAAAAAAAAAAAAAAAAACATTAGAGGTGCCATTCAAAGCTGGGATACCCGCTTGAGTGATATGTCTTTAAGGCCTCTTATGACTATTATTAGGACTGTTCCTTCTATTTTCACTTCTGTCGGCGGCAATATGCGCCACCGGCAGAGAGCGTATATGGGTCATTCCAGCGAAAATGGTACAAATCATGTCTGAAACTCTTTACTTAAGATTATCAATTTAAATAATTTCCACCAAGTAATCAACTTTTTTTAATTGAGTTTCCATTTATTTGTGCATAATAAAGTGTAAATGGCTAGTACATGATTTATTTATGAAAAGATATTTAATATTTTGATCACTTTGTGTAACAGAGTGGACATGTAACAGAGTGAACAAATAAGACTTTAAAAATATCTTTATAATCACAAAGAAAAGTTAGAATCACAGAACAAGCATAAATTGGAATAAAAAGCCTAAAACTGTAAGTTTGTCTGCAAATTCAAGAAAAATCTATTTTTTTCATCATTAGATTGACTTTACCAGAATGGACATCCAACAGTTCAAATTAACTATCATAAGAAAAAAATTAGGCTCACCCTGGTTGTTGACTACATAATTCATTGTAGCAAGCTAATCATGGCTATTATATTACCTATATTTTTTTTAATGTATCAGATTGAGTGTAATTGTTTATTTTATTTCCAAAAGGTTCGTAACAGAGTGGATAATTCGAAACATAGAAAATCTAGGGACGTGGATAAATAGTAGTGTTTTTTGAGGAAATTTGTTTTCATTTGCGTAATAATATGCAGAAATGGTGTCAGAAGTATCTTTTGTGCAGTACAGTGCAGTGTCATTTATTTTGTTGTTACATTTCAATATAATTTTAAATAAGATTTAAAATTCCACCAATTTGAAGCTGGGACACGTCATTTTCTCCTTCTTCTGACAATTGTCCTTTTTGTGTCCTTTTTTGTGTCCTTTCTAAATGGGTTATACCAAATCTATTGATACTTGATGGCACAAAATTAAAAGGAGAACCAATAAAAAATACACTTCATGAGTGGTAGTTATTAAAATTGATTTTAAAAAATTCTAAAGTCTCGGAAATGATTTGTACCATTTTCGTAGGAATGACCCACGTTCAAAAGACTATAAAGCACAGTAACATTTTTACTCATAGTTCAGATCGGTCAGGCCAACTAAACGGCAAGCGCCGTATCTGTTCCTTTCGAACCAAACCGGTTCAATTTAATTTGTGCAAATCTGCATGCAAACATTTAAATGCCATTAGTTTTCATTCGACCTACACACTAACTCTACACTCAACAACTTCAATAAAAACTCTTCTGCGGATTTTTATCTATATAGTAGAGAATAAGTTGCAAACAATATTCATATTTTTTAATGTAAAGATTGCTTTTATTCTTTGACAGTATCTCTGACAAATTGATGCTACTAACAGGTATCTACTAAAATATTTTCTTAATGACTAAAGATTCATTAAAAGTGCAGCAACGACTTAAAAAAACATATAGCTTTAGTGCAATTTCTAAATCAACAAACACTCGATAACATGGAAAGTATGCATAATAAATTAACATATTTTGATATATCCTTTAAATATTTGTAATTTGAAAACTAATATTTATGCTACATGTTTTACTTATGTATCTATTTTTTGCTCTTTTTTATAAAAGCCTAATTAGTAAACATGCAATGAAACATTTAGTTCAGATACTTTTATTAATTAGAAACGATTCTAAAATAAGGCTAATGAGTTTCTACTTTCTGCGAAAACCTTAACTAATTAATATTTTTTTATGATTTTGTCTTTGATGTAGTAGTACCTCTTTCTTTTTCATGAAGTATGTTGAAGTTGTATAATTATGTGATAATGTATCATTCTTGAAAGTAATTGCTGATGTTTCAGATTAAACGGCAAAAACATGTCTAAAGGTATGAAAAATCACTCTCTCAAAAAATACGAATTTTTTGTGCAAAACGGAGTAAGAGTTTTTAGTTAGCAGTTAATAGATTTAAATCGCATATTTAAGTACCCGGAGGGGGGGGGGGGCACGTGGGCCTAGAGGTAGAGCACTCTCCTCGTAAGCAAGTGGTCGCGGGTTCGAATCCCGCCTTGCCCATGGATGTTATTTAATCCTCTCTGTGCCGTAAATCTGTCCTGTGTTTGTCAGAAGGCAAAGCGCATAGTAAACAGTCTTAATGTATGTTGAAGCTGATGGCTTCTGGAAAAAAAAAGTACCCGGAAATTTAAAACGCTTTTTAATAAAATACACTTCAGTATACACAAGAATGATAAGAATCAAAAAAGTTCCAACTAATTTTGTAAGTAATATATGAGCCTCTAAAGACCTAAATGGGTAAACGCTCTACTACATGAACAATTTTGAAGCAATATTTCTAGTTATTGAAACTGTCGACTATGTAGGACAACCTGCCAACTCCAAAATAACAAGTAACTAAAAAAAACTGACAATAATTTACATTAGTTCACTATGTTTTGGACGACATTATATGCCCTTGCCATTCAATGATAATAAAAAAAAATCTAAGTATTTTTACATAATTTTGAAATATATCTGCAAATTTAACACTGCTTCTTCAGAAAAAAAACCTTAAACTTATTTATACAATTAGAAGTACTATATTTTAAAAAAAATAAAGAAAAAGACTGTTCGTCCCTTCTAGATAGGAATGCATCATACATTTTTAGTTACCAATAGTTTTAGTTAAGTAATAGTTTTAAAAACAATTAACGCATATATGAATTTCTTTTTTCTTCATTACTATTTTTTCAGTTATTTTTCCAAGTACATACTTTTTGAAAACATCCCTAATTGGAGCAAAAAATTGTTTTTCTCTTTTATTTTTTAATTATTCTTCCTAACTAAGTTTTGCTCTGAATAGGTATTTTATTCCATAATATAATTGAAGTAGTTTTGACACAAAAGCTGCCAAACTAGAAAGTGCACTTCAAATTTTATTGAACTTTGAATATAATGAAACGTTATACGTTTCTTTGAATTTGCAGTCAAAATTTTCTTTTCCGAACAACAATGACAACTACTTTACGAATAAATGTTTTTAATTCGGTAAATTTATTTATTGATTGCAATTCAAAAGACGTACAGTTGCCCAAATTCATTTCAGAGAAGAACACTTTTGTTCACTTCTTTTACTTTTCTGGTCCTTTTTTGTCATTTTAAAAGGGGGTTTTATTCTATTTATAAATCAAAGATTTCTTTTGACTTTCGTTTGCATATATTTTCGATGAAATTTTTCTCAATACAGTCGAGAAATTGCATTATGCAAAATTACGTGTTTACTTGAAAGGTTGTAAAGGATTTGCATCTATGTTTGCATTTTATGTTTCGAGCTGTTCTGAAGTTACATTTTGTGAGAATATCTTTCCCATTGTAAAATGTAAAAAGGAGAAATTGAAATTGAAAGGAAATGAAATGCTACAGATTGATTTTAGTTTGGAAATTAACTGCTTCTAAATTAGATCAGTACCATCACGTAGTTAGGGTACTTGTTCAAAAAAGAAATCGCAAGTGTAAAAACATGCAATATGAAACTCTGGAATAAAAGCATTTATTATTTTTAAATTAACATTGATCTCACAAGGTACATTTAATTGCTTTGTAATTCTCAATGTTCAACAAAATAATAATTAAGAGGTTTTCTTAGTTAACTGTCTTTAAATATAATGACTATAAAAAAATAAAAGATTCAATCAAGCAAGCCATTCTCTACCTTTTAATTTCGCTTTGTTAGGAAACCTGTATTTGGCAGCGTTTAATAGTTATGTATTTTTCATTAAATTGGCGAAAGTATAGTCAGTTAACCAAAAACTTCTTTGTTTTTAAATATTATTATTTTTTCTTTAGTAATCGAATTTGTTTTTTAGGGGTATTATATTTGTTAAATCTATACTTCAGAACCAGACTAACGTAAGTCCATTTTTGTTCTTTTCAGGAGAGCGCATAAAACTTTGATGCATATAAAGGATTAGACTCGTTGTCTTTAAACACTGCTAAATAATTGTGGAGGCGTGTCCTTTACAGAATAACGTTATCATGGATCAATACAGAATAAGATTCTACATACAATGCGTAATAAAGCGAAAATAACTATTTTTGGACGCGTACAAAAATAATAATTTAGATTATATTTATTCAAGCATGCGTTCTCATTTAAGTGTTTGAAAATGAAAAGATTCTAAAACAAAATAGAAAATACTTAATTTTATACAAAAAAAAGTCACTTCCTTGTTTATACCTCAATTTGATTTTAATGCATAATTCACTTTTCCGAAAGTACTGTACTCATCCAACAATAATTTGCATACATACATAACTATATTTCAAGCATATGTTCATAATCATGTGTTTGAAAATAAAATGCCCAAAAGAAAACAGAAAAATCTTGATTCAATGAATGAATACCATCCGTCTACTTTACCCTTTCGTTTAGTAAAGCAACCCGTCCTCGAAGAATACTATAACCTCTATATGACTGGCACAAAATAATTGTTTAGCTACAGGGTCATTCCATGTGAAATCAACAAGCCTCAAAACTTGACCATCACCAATTTCAAAAAAAATATATAGGGTTGATTACCACTACAAAGTGATACAAAAAACAGATTTTTAAAATTTTTTTCAGCTGTTAGTTTTTTGTGTGAGACCGCTTGAAAAACGCAAAAAATGGAAAAAAGTGAAATTTTGAACATACAAAGATTCAATTTTCTCAGATTCTGTTGCAGCTAGTCTTTTGCTATATGTCATTGTAAAGCTCTTTAAACAAGTTTTCAAATGATATATAATTTGACAAGGTTTCGTGATGTTACTATTTCAAGGTCACCAAAAGCATTATTTGACCTTGAATATTTCAAAAAGTGCATTTTTTAAAAATCTGAAAAAATATATATATATTACTCCCTAATGTAGTGTATATGTGGTAAAATTTGCAGAATGGGACAGCAATGGGATCTGGATGAAAAATAGAATCAACTTTTTACACTCTTACCACTTTATTGCAATGCCTATGGCTTCTGAGGATATATAATACAGAAATATTGTAAACTGCGAAATGTTATTTACAAGTGACGGTTGGCTTATTTCACGTCTTGTTTTGAGAGGTTATAAATCATTCCTTTTCCGTTTCTACTAGGGTCTACTTTCGAAATAATAGCACTTATGGGCACATTGACAACATTTTCAAAGTCTAGATAGTAGATAGAATTTGAGGGTCTATGAGGTTGCAACAGCTTGATTTTCTTCATCTATCTAAGATACTAATCTTAATTCTAAGATCTAATCTTAGCCACCAATATCCATTATACCTGCAGATCAAGAATCCAACCATTTCTGGGCAATCAAGATCGCCTTTGACAGTTGTAGTATGTTCGATCCTTATAGTGTTGAAAATGAATATGCATTCAGTTGCATCTGATTCCTGTTTAATGGCATCACACAATGAAGACTCTGAGTGCCTGGTGTTATTCTTGCCATCATTTTTCTGGATTTCAAAGCCTCTGATTCCTGTTTATAATGTTCAATTGTGCAATATTGAAAATGAATTGATTTGATATGGAAGAAGAGGCTTTGAAATCCAGAAAAATGATGGCAAGAACAACACCAGGCACTCAGAGTCTTCATTGTGTAATGCCATTAAACAGGAATCAGATGCAAGTGAATGCATATTCATTTTCAACACTATAAGGATAGAACGTGCTACAACTGTCAAAGGCGATCTTGATTACCCAGAAATGGTTCGATTCTTGATCTGCAGGTATAATGGATATTGGTGGCTAAGGTGCGTCTTAGACATAGATGAAGAAAATCAAGCTGCTGCAGCCTCATGGACCCTCAAATTCTATCTACTATCCAGACTTTGAAAATGTTGTCAATGTGCCCATAAGTGCTATTACAGTGCATTTCGAAATGATAGGTCCACCAGTAAAAGCGAAAGTTATGCTGGTAAAAAAGGTTGTATTGTGTACAAAGTACTATTTTATAAACTACATTACTTCATTCGATGTAAAATAGTTCATAAATAATTTACAAATAATAGGAATAATGAGGGAAACTAAAATGAGATAAAACAGATGTTTCAAAAAGATAGGTCCACTGAAACAAGCATCAAATAAATGTTGAATTAATAAGAAAATTTTCTTATTTTTTTTTATAAATAAGCTCACAAATCCTATTTGGCATGGTTTCTACAAATTTTTGCAAACAATTTGTCCCGATTTTTGACCCTTCGGAGGAAATAGCTCTTATTAAGTCTGCAGTACTGTTGTAATGCCTTCCACCTGCATACATCGCTCTTGCAAGTATACCCCACATGTTTTCTACTGGATTCAGGTCGGGGCCTGCAGAAACCCTTCAAAAGTGGACTTTGCAGAGTGCAGAGGAGCATTTCCCGGTTGGAACATGAAGAATGAGCCCCCAATGGGTTCTGATTGTGGAAGAAAATATTGTTCAAACAGCTTGTTATAGCCAGCAGCATTCAAATGATTGTCTACAAATACTACAGTTTTTCCTGTTCCTCTGAATCGGGCACACACCGTAACGGAACCACCATCAGCTTGCCTCTTCGAGAATATCAGTCTATCGTTACGCAGATCGTGCCAGTAATAATGCCAACCACCTGGACCATCCAGGTTGAATTTTTTTTATCACTGAATATCACACGATGCCTATCTTGTTTCTAGGACATCACTTCCTGCCCGAATTTCAATCTCTTTTCTTTGTGCTATTTAGTCAATTTCGAAGCCGATTTCTTTTTCTCGTAAACTAAATTGCCGAACTTCTTTACCGCTCTGTGGACTGTAGATTTTGATATTGAAGGGTTTAGTTATTTGGCCAAAGTAGATATGCTCATTATTTCCAGATTTTAGGTCCCTTACGATAGTGCTTCGTTGTCGGGGTGTCACTTTTGATGGGCGGCCAGATGATTTTTTACTGCTATAAGCATTTCTAAATAGTAAAAAATTGTTTGCAACACTTTGCGATCTGTTTAAAAGCTTACCTATTTCTCTATTCGATTTTCCAGACTGTTTAAATGCATCTATTTTCCCTTGCTCAACCAGCGAAAGACAGCAACGACAACCCGTTTTGTTTAACTACAAAGTGCTGTTCAAATCTGTTTACCTCCACAGCAGCAAGCATAATCCCGTAGTAAGACTAAGCAACGATACTTATGCAAATTTTTGGAAAAGAGCGTGGTTGGGGCAAAATTTCTGAAGGCGGACCTATCTTTTTGAAACGAATTTGCATCAAAGGCATTTCATCAAACATAGTTATAACAATTACAGGTATATAATCACAATAAAAAAAAAATGATTCTCATTCTCAATTAAGAGCCGAAATTTTGAAAAATAAGGGTGGACCTATCATTTCGAGACTCACTGTATTTCGAAAGTAGACCCTAGTAGAAACGGAAAAGGCATTATTTATAATCTCTCAAAACAAGACGTGGAATAAGCCAACCGTCATTTGTAAATAACCTACAATACTTGTATTTAATTTTATGTTATTATGATTACGTTAGTTAATTTATACTCGTTAAATAAACTTCTGTTTTTATTTTTCCTGTAATTCTTATTTTTGGTTTGACTTCAATAATTAAGATTCTATATGGAAGTATCGTATACATTTAGTAATATTTTTGAGTTTTACATGTAAGCATTCAGTGTTGGGAAATAAAACAATTAAATAAAAAACTCAATCAAGTCTGGAATGTGACTGAAAGAAGGAGTAGCTGAGTCAAAGTACTCGTATTTCATATTCATGCGTTTATAATTAATTTAGTTAACTTAGTTTAATAATTAACTCAGTTAAACTACAGTAAGTTAGACACTTACTAATATATGTTTATATTTAAAATAAATACTTCGATTTGACTTTAATACTTACGTTTACTTTTCCTACGGTACTGTACTTATCAATAAAAATCTAGATTTATACATTCAAGCATGTTTTCATGCCTGAAAATAAAACGGCTCTAAAGGAAAAAAAAAAAAGAAAACTCTTGATTCAATGAGGAAAACCCTCCATCTACCTTACACTTTCGTTCAGTAACGCAGTCCGTCCTTGAAGGAAAGTATAGCCTCGCGTGTGACTGGAACAAGTAATGGTTTAGTAACAATACTTGTATTGAATTTTATGTTATTATGATTACTTTAGTTAAATTATACTTGTTAAACAAGTTTGTGTCTTGATTTTTAACGTAATTCTTATTTTCAGGTGTGACTTTAATTATCAAGTTTATATATGGGAGTATTGTATGCATTAAGTAATATTTCTGAGTTTTACATGTAAGCATTAAGTGTTGAAAAATGTAATGTTAAAAAAAATTAACCAAGATCCCTCCTCTCTCTTCAAGTTACACTGTCGTTTAGTAAAGAAACATGTCCTTGAAGGAAAGCCGGAAAGTGACTAAAACAAAAAGAGTTGCTGAGTTAAAGTACTCCCGTATGTCATATTCATGCTTCAATAAATAACTTAGTTTACTTAGTTAATAATTAACTTAGTTAACTTAGTTAAATAATTAACTTAGTTTAATTATTAACTTAGTTAACTTAGATTAATAAATAACTTAGTTAAACCACAGTCAGTTAGCTATTTACTAATACATATTTTTATTTAAAACTACTATCCTCGATTTCACTTTAATACTTGAGTTTACTTTTCCTAGAGTAATCTGCTCATCAACAAAAATTTGAGTCTAAAAATTCAAGCATGTGTTTATAATCAACTGTCTTAAAATAAAATGACCCCAAAACAAAAAAGAAAAATCTCGATTCAATAAGGCAAACCCTCCATCTACCTTACACTTTCGTTTAGTAAAGCAACCCGTCCTTGAAGGAAAGTATATCCTCGCGTGTGACTGGAACAAAGAGTTGCCGAGTAAAGTAATTCGAATCCCCACAGGGTTCTTAATGAGCTAAAACCCCCGAATACGAAGCTATTATCACATCCGTTGTTCTAATTAGTGCCTATCAGGAGAGGTACATGCAGATCGATACCTTTCCCTGAAGAACACTTCCCCAGTTGTAATACATTTTCCTAATTAGGGCCAAAAATCAGACATTTCTTTTTAAAAATGAGCCCGCTAATTATCGCAAATAAATTGGTAAACTATGTTTAAATCCACCTTCATTAGCCCGACGAAGATAAATGAATAAAACAACTTTTAAAATGGCGGTTTCAAATCAGAATGTTTGCGTTTCACGTGGATTGTTGGGTAATTATTGTTAGTAAGTATGTACATCGTTTGTTATGGTAACCACCGTGATTGGATTATAATAGTTAGCAAGTACATGTTTATGTTTTTTTTTATCATATAACTTAGCTTATGTGTTACTTTCTTTTGTTTAAATTAGTTTGTAAATGCCTGCATATTTTTTTTTCAAAATATTAATCAGAATCAGTCAGCTTAATTGTATTATCAGCTTCATTTCAATAAGTGGTATATTTATTAAAAACCCGTTTTTACTTGAAAAGAACCTAGTTAATCAGCAGCAAATTCTGTTATTATAATAAAATTCAATAATTTTGTGTCATTTCGAATAGTTTTTAAAAGCTTTTGAAATAATAAGTCTCACATTTGCATATTAATACATTGTGTCCTAATGCTAGTAAAATTTGGCTAAAGCTACTCAATCAAAGATTGTGAAACACTTCCTTTTTCCCAGAACAACGTATATACTTACATATTTATTACCTAGCTACTATTAATTTTATTGCCGATTATTATTATTATTATTTTCTATTATGTTATGTTATTATTAACCCATTAATGCCTAGCGTCCCTTATTAGGGATGGTCCAAAAAAGAGTCCGAATTTCCCCAAAATGAACATTTCAACCAAATAATAGTGTTCAATTAGTACCTTGATATTGTTTCGATTCGTTATTAACAGATAGCAGCACATAACCATTGTAAAGTGTGTTCTGTAGCCGTTTGAATATGATCTTTATCAAAAATGACATCGTTCATAATCTCAAGAAAAAAAGCTAAGTTTCCAAAGTGATTCCCAGCTTCCCAGTTTATGTTAATTGCTGATTTTATTTCTTCTTATAAAATGTCTTTTTAAATATTATATCATAGGAATAAAAAGAATTCAGTAAAAAAAGTATGTACCCTCTGGGGTCTATCATAACTTTTAAGGGACAATTTTTCTTTCCTTAATAAAACAATTATTTTTCGCATAATATTTTTTTTATTATTTTTCCTGTCCATTAAAAATTGTTTGTAACCAGTATGTAAAATATCTTTGGAAAAAACAAAGTCAGGCATTAATGGGTTAATATTTTTTATCTACATATTTTTTCTATTATAATACTTTAGCATTATTTATTACGTTTACTTGCTGCCACTATTTCTACTCTGATTATTACGATTATTATTATCTAAATAATTTAACTATAATAATAGATTGCTATTTTTTATTCTCTAATTACTACTACTACATACTACCAGTACTATTATAATTACTACTATTATTACAATTATATTTATTATTACTGCTTTTTTTTATCTAATTACTGGTATTATGTTATTTTGCTTGTAGCTAGATAATAACAATAATACTTTTTATCAAGCTACTTATATTTACTGATATTATTATTATTAAATAATTATAAAAATTAATAAATATTATTAAATAATAGTAGAAAAATATTAGTAAAAATGTTATTATTATTAAGCTGCTATTTTTATTCTTATTATATAAAAAAACAGTAGTATTCATATTATTTAGTTTTCAATATTAAGTATCTATGTGTAACACACACACACACACACACACATATATATATATATATATATATATATATATATATATATATATATATATATATATATATATATATATATATATATATATATATATATATATATATATATATATATATATATTAGAGCTTTGGTTTGATGTAATCAAACAATAAAAATTTTGTGTTGCAGTCGAAAAAGCCAGTACTAAGTTTAGCTGAAAAAAAAAAAAAAACTAGCTCTACATGAACTAACAGTCAACTAAGTACTGGAATGCGATTGTAGTTTTATCAAAGAGATAATTACTTTTATAAGTTTGTTAATTTTATGTGTTACGATTAAATTTAATTTTTCTTTATTTTAATTTTTATCAAAATAATTACGTGCTCCTTCGAACTCAAAATATCTCCATTTTATCTTTTTCTTCATCTGACTTTACAGTTTTTATTTTCCTTTTGACAAGAAATGTGTTTAAAGTGGAATGTAGAAATGTTTTGCAATTTAATGATGCATAATGTTCATTCAGTAGGACCTTATAAAAAGCGATTGGAACTTTTCCAAAAATCGCTAAGACATAAGTGTTTTGTTCTTTTCAAAATACACATTTTGTTCTTAAAAAACACATACCTTACTGCAGCATCAGTATTAACTAAAAAGATTTTTCGTTTAAAATAGTTTTCTTATTGTTAACTCCTAACTAGCGTTTTGAAAAATGCAATTTAAATTATTTTCGTGAAGATTTTAATAGTTGGTGCTTGAAATAACTTTTAAATTAGACAAATTTAATCTTGCATTATTTTTGGCAACTTTCGGTTATTTTTACAATGTTTTTAATTTCAAGAGAATATTACTCAAGCAAGTTATTTTTTTAGTTTATATATTTATCTCTTTTATTTCAACAGCATTTTCACACTAATCTATATGGAAAACGGGGTACAATGAATAAACTTAATCATTTTATAACTGGGATATAGGGTCATTCCATAGTGACTAACGAAACATTCAGAGCTGATTTTGAAACTGCTTTTACTTGTAACTTGAAGGATAAAAAATATTTTTAGTTGTGCTGGTGGATTTACAATGTACATGTTATCCATATATCATTTCTGCTAAGGATTTAAAACAAAATTACTGACAGTAGATATTTTTTCAACCAAAATAGCAGCGTGACTAACGTAACATTTTTGCAACCCTGAAAATTAATGCTCATGTTGTGTGGCAAAAATTTCTCAAAGTTAAGCAAGTATTAAAAATTGAATGATATATTTGAAAAATGTGTAAAGTTGTCTTTTAAAAACATAAAACATATTCATTAAATCTTAATTGTTTTTAATCTTAAGTGTCACTTTTACTCAAGATGGAGTGTTACTAACGTAATCATCGAATAACAAGCAGTAAACACACTACAAACTATTTATTATGGCCAATTTCAGTGATAATTACAATACTTTTTCAATTTTTTTAACTTCTTATGTTGTATAATTTTTATTGATTGATTCATTTATACATTTTTTGATACTTTTTTCACTTCGGTATTTTTTTTGTTCGACTGAGGTTGACATTTTTATGGAATGACCCTATATCATTATCTTGAAATGTTCAATGCGTGTCAACCTCTTGAGAAGACTGTGAGAACTTCCTATAATTCAAACCTTTAGATGGTCCCTTGGGATTTTGAGTCATCGGGAGTCGGCTGTATTTCATTCGTATCCCTACATTATTAAAATATTTTCCAACCTTTCAATCAATATTTCTATATTTGTTTCATACTTAAAAGAGTATACTACGTTTTTTGAAGTTCGGCTATGACTTGATTACCTATTATGTACAGACCTAGAGCATTTCCCAGGAGCTGACAGTCACTTTCTACGTGGCACTACTATCAGGAGAACGCCGTTACTAATGTAGAATTTTGACTCCAAGTTTCCCATCGGAGGGTTATATGAAGTATTACGATGCGAGTTGCACCGGCAATTTAATTTATTCAAGAATATTTATTTAGATATTGAAGCATAACGCATTATGTTGCGATACGGATGGTAATCTTCCGTATCATGAAAATACAAGACTCGGATCGGGTTTAAACCGCTATTTTCTCTTTACTGCACCACCAAGTTGATAAAAATAATTAAAAATTTTAATGTTTTCTAAGGACTCTTAGTAACTTTCTCCGCTCTTCTAAATTTATTTTTAGTTGTTCATTTTATTAGTTCTCTATAACCACCCTTTCAAAATCTTGCTCTCTTTCTAAACTCCATTACCATTGTTCAATTAATTTAATCTTTTATTTAAACTTTTGAATTTTACTAAGAAAGGTCATTTATGCAAAACAAACACCTAATTTTTGTGGTTCAAATTTATAAGCTATTTCCTTAATGCTACTTCTTTTCTAAATTTTGAAAAATCTTTGTAATGTGACTCATTTCAATTGCTATAAGTCAATATAACAAATTAATTCAAACTTTTCGAAATTATTAACCTCCCGGCGGTTCGGCAGTTCCAGATTTACATGCTAAGTGGACGTGATAAGACGGCCAAAACAGTCAGAGGGTTAAATGTCGCTGAGTACGAGTCTAAACCATGGTTAGACGTAGTTAGAGACTGGACCTCATTATTTTCAAAAACTGAGAAGGTCTTTTTATCATTCCGATAAGCTGTTGAGGCACTTGTAAATGTACACTGCAAATATTAAGCTGATGTTTGTACAGTATAATACTGGCAGCTAAGGTTCCAGTTTAAAACTGTAAAACCACAGTAAAAATCTGTAAAACTTGCTATTGTACAGTTTATTACTATAAAATTAGCTGTGTTATACTGTAAAAACAACATCTATTTTCTTACACTTCGGCCTAGGTACTTACTAAAGTTGTCTTGGTACTGAGAAGTAGCAGAACGAGAAAAAACATAAGAAGGGTATAATTTTTTTCTCAGAACTTTGTCACGATAAAGCATTTTGAACAAGAGAACCACAAAAGCTTAATAAAATATTTTCTAGAAATTTACTTTGAAGCAAATTCAAAAACACATTTTTGTTAAATTTATAAAGTAAAATTTAAATGGCGCTATTGTTGATCAAAAGTTTCGCAATAAGTATAGGATTAGGAATTTCGCAAAACCTGAGCCGTGTTTCAATTAGGACACTCCAAGTTTAATTTAGATTTTGTATTTTTATGCACTCTCGAAAGCCGCTTATTCGTAGCATTTAAGAAATGTCATTTCTTCTTCCCAATGGGTAACCATAGCAACACGCAATTTGTTCTATCTTATTTGATTAGAATTCTGTAGATGGTTGAGAATTTCGTAATTGAATTTTTCCTTTTCAC
Source organism: Uloborus plumipes (assembly GCA_038373865.1). Lineage (NCBI taxonomy): Eukaryota > Metazoa > Arthropoda > Arachnida > Araneae > Uloboridae > Uloborus > Uloborus plumipes. The sequence continues at coordinate 20,755 of JAXGGA010001052.1, forward strand.
TTTCGCAGTCGAAGGGCATGCCAAAAGAAAACATTAGAATCATTAGTAAGACAAGCTAAAGTGAGTACTCTGATGAAGTAAAAAAAAACTGAACGATAATTTAAACAGAAAGATTTTTGATAGAAAAATTTATCAATTTTCTCGCTCAAAAACAGGTAAATAACAATAGTTTGAATGAAATAGTTGGAAATCATTTTTGATACGGAAGTGCTGACAGCAATAATTAAAAATACAGCAACGGAATCTTAGATATTGTATTGCTTCTCGTAATTTTGTGAAGTAATTTGTTACAAAATTATGTTTTTTGTCACTAGTAGCCCAGTTTTACAGAGTGAATATGAAAATAATCATAAAAAATTTGCTATTTTATAATCACTGTTTGCCGATTTTACCATTTTCCAGTAAAAAAAAGACAGTTTTATCCAATTTAATGGTTAGGCTGAAGGTTATTAGACTAATATTACAGCTAATACTTAAAATATGATTGCATGGAACTCAAAAAAAAAAAAAAAAAACTTTTTTCCCAACATACTATTTGCCTCTCCCTCAAAATAGTGTTAGTAAAATTTCAAAAGTACATTTGAAAAGTCAAAAGCCCAAAAATGCCTACTTACACGGGTCATGGAAATGTCCAGAAGGAGAAGTGATACATTTTAATGATATATTTGCCTTTAAGGGGGCTCTCTTCTGAAATTTTTAAGCCCAATGGCAAGAACGCAGGAATTTTAAATTATCTTTGGATATGCTAGGGGTGGGAGAAAAAAATTCGGCAGCTCTCAAGCTTAAAACATATTTCGGAGCTTTTCTAGGAGATGTTCGACAAATGAAGTTCTCTGTTGGAATTGTTTAAAAATTGAAGTCCTAAAAACTCATTTTGAGTAAAAAGGAGAGGGAACTACTTTGATATACCCCCCTCCCCCCCAATCGGAAATTCGGCTACTTTTTCTTCTCGCCAAGTAAAATACCTGCTTTTGTTGTTGCCACAAAAAATGTTGCCACAAAACTTTAAAAATGAACTCAAAAATGGTACAAAATAAAAGAAAATTCTAAATTTGGCAACAGCAAAAACCTAAAAGCTAAAAAAAAACCTTAATTGGCAACACCAAAACAAGACCGAAAAATTCTTTAGGGAGTGCCAGATTTGGCGCGTAATTTTTTTTCTTTTTTTTTGGGGGGGGGGGTATATCAAAGTTATACCAAAGGAGAGTAAGTGGCCGTTCTTAAAGCTAACAAAGCGTTCCAGAGCTTCGTTTCTAAACTTGTATATGGTGAAATTAGAAACGGAGTTGGAGCTTCGAAACTCTCTTTCGGATATTTGAGAGCCAATTCATTAAAGCCTAAATTACAGGCCAAAAAACGCAATTTTATACTCTTTGGTCTCGTCAAGGAGGTTCATTTCATACTTCTAGATTTTACTGCTGTCATCAGATTTTGGCGTAGATAATTTTATATTGATAACAATGTTGCTAGTAACCCTCTGTCAATTTATAGTTTCTGTATCCTTATATGTGTATGCAAAGGAAAAGCAGCCCTCTCTCAGGCACTAATACCAAACATTTGACTCCAGTAGATAAAAATCGCCAATTTAATAATAATTGAATCTTCTCTTCTAATTATATTTTACAACTCCAGTGTAAAGTTAGGTGGAAATTGGAAAAAAAAACGATGATCTACTCCTAGTGATCAAACTAAATACCAAATCTAGACTATTGACATTATCAATAGCGGTTTTTAGCCTACTTTCCCGTTAAAAATAAAAGAAAGACGAAAAAAGTATTAAAAGTAGCTTAATGCATCTAAAAAATATCGCCAAGTCCAAAAAATATCGCCAAGTTAAAAAATATCGCCAAGTAAAAAAAAAATATCGCCAAGTGAAAAAAATAAAAAGGTAAAATGAATATCGAAAAATTAAAAATTTGAAAGTAGGGTATTTAGATGGGGAATTTGTGTGTCGGTCGGTCGGTCGGTCGGTCGGTCTGTCTGTCCCCCCCTAATAACTTTTGAATGAACAGTCCGATTTGGACAAACTTTTTTTTGTTGGATAGATCTCGGCGAGTACAGCTCATTCCCATATTTGATTTTTTGATTTGAACAATTTTTGGTTCAAATTTGAGCCGTTCAAACAACCGGTCCCGCGATACTAACTTTTTAATGAACAGTCCGATTTGAACAAACTTTTTTTTGTTGGAAAGAACTTTTCAAGGATACTTCATTCCCGTATTTACATTTCCGATTTGAACAATTTTTCGTTCAACATTAAACCGCTCAAGCAAGCTGTCACCCCTAATAACTTTTGAGTAAACAGTCCGAAAAAAAATGGTTGACATAAGTTCATCATACTTTTGAAATTTTTGTACTGGGCACTGCACCCATCAGTAAAGTATTCCACTTTCTTTACGTTTGGAAATTGAACTCTAATATACTCTGTCGTTCTCTGTTGAACAGAGCAGACAAATGTAACATCATGATTTAGGTCATCTGATATAAAGCATAACGAAGTTTTTTTGAGGGACTTTGAGAAGTCAGAGGTCATACTGTAATCTACAGTATGGCCTCTGATGAATCCCCAAAAAAACTTTACTGATGGGTGCATTGCCCAATACAAAAATTTCAAAAGTATGATGAACTTATGACAACATAAATCAGATTTTAAGATGGATGCTTGTTGGTCTTTCCATGCAACAAGTCATGGGAAAACTGTTTGTGATGGCATTGGCGGAACTGTCAAGAAAACTGTTACAAAAAAAAAAAAAAAAAAAAAAAACTTCAAAATGTTTATCAATCCACTCAAATTACAAATGCCCACCAAATGTACGTGTTTTGTTGCAGTCTTTTGTCTAATACTTCTTTCTTCTTTTTGACAAAAGAGGAAATTCGCAGACATCAAAATAAACAAGAAGAACGTTTTTCGACGGGTAAAACGATTTTAGGAACGAAAAGTTTTCATTTTTTCTGTCCTTTATCAACTAATGAAATCACAGCAAAACGAACAATTCTAGATACCGAAACATGCATTAGATGGGATTTCATTAGAGGAGCAGCATGTTCATCTATGTTGGAGATCTTAAAACTAGAGCTAAATAATTATGTCTTTTGCGTTTATGAGGAGAGCTGGTGGATTGGGTTTGTGAACAAAATTAATGAAGGAGAAAACGACATCAGGTATTTTTATGCACCCACATGGACCTTCTGAAACTTTCTATTGGCCTGAACGACAAGATGAACGTCTTGTTCCCCTTCAGCATATTTTGTGTCTGATTGAAGTTCAAGAAGAAACATCACATAGAGTAATTTTTATAAAATCGGATCAGAATTAATGGAAAATATTAATGAAAGGTGGGATACTTTTAAAAAGAGTTGTTAAAATTCTAGAAGTCAGCAAAGCAACGTAATTTCCATCTGCAAATAAGAGATTCAGTCATTTACTTAATACCATTGATTTGCATTATAGTTCTTCAGTCACCACTCGGAACCCCGTTTCTCTCAAATTAGTAACAAAGATGGCAAAAGAACTGACTGTCAAGGCAAAAACAATAAGTCATTCCAACAGGGACAAATGATGTTCTTCTAAGTGCAATTGGCCATCAAACATCGTTTTAAAATGTGTGGAGCTGTTTTATGAACGCATAGTTACTTATAAAAAACCAATTATTGGTTAAAACTATCAAACGTAATTTTAAAATACATAACTATTTATAGCTTATAAAAATTTGTTAGGGGAAGCTTTTTGCCCGCAATTATACTAATGTACACTTCCACCTAGACGTCAGAAGTTTTCCTTTGGATTTGTACTGGAGCTACAAAACACCCATCAAAGTTGTAAGTTCCCATTTTCAGAAGTTATTGTTAATAGTAGTCGAATAATATTTATGTTAAAATTAATATTTTTACTTATCAGTATATTCATTATTCATGTTCTTAAAGTGCTATAAAACAGTTTCTATGTGTTATTGTATTATTTTGGGTCAGTGGAAGCCAACTTCTTACTGATTTCGTTACTTTTTAAATACGTAATTTTAATCATCTCTAACCTAAGTAAAACTCAAAACCCCACCAATTTTATTCTAGTTTTCGGTAATATAATGGGTTTTGGTGGTTTTGGAACGCTAAAAATGTTATTGGGTGGTTTCTGAACCCATGTCAGTGCTTAAAATTATCTTCAATTTTGCTGATTACTGATTTTTAGAGGTAATTTAATTACTTTAAATCTTAAATCTAACTACATAATTCAATTAACAGTACATTTCTGAACAAACTGCAAAAAAAATTATCCCTCTAGCATAAAAAATAACTGTTTTATAGTAAAAAATGTAGATGTATGTCCGTCTGCTGGATCTGCAAATTTTGTTAAGCAACAAAGTTTTGACAAAACTTTGAGGTGTTGCCATTCCGAAAGTAATTGATATATTAATCTAAAAATCTCCAAATATTCTTATATTTATGGGTAAAATAGTCTCACCAAGTTTCATAAAAATCTGAAGACCCATGGTGCACACCCCTGGATGATTTGACGTGGAATGACCCCCTAGTAATAAGTGATACAGAAAAAAAACTTTAGGAATTAAAACTGTGGAACTTCAATAAGTTGACACTCGCTTAACGTGTCATGTTTACATGTTCCCTTAGGGTGTGGAGTTATTGATCATAAACTACATTTACGTTTAATACTAAAGCGAAACATGTCAAAAAGTGGGAAGATAAAGGACAGTGTCTGGAAATTAAGTTCTTGAGAAACGCATTTCGGATTCCATATCAACTCGGAAATGTTGAAATTCGACTTTTTTTCATGCTTTCACAACGGATAGTGCACTTCGCCTGTCCACGGCAGAGTACTTCAATACATATTTCAACAATATAGAAGTACAGTCAAACCTCCTTAAAACGAACTCTAAGGGACCTTTAAAATCATTTCGTTTTGTTTGTTTCAAACGGAGCTACATAGTGGCTACTAACCATTTGCAGACTTAGTGCATTCCTTGCGACCAGCAATCATTTTTTCTTGCAGTACCACTTTGCGAAATCCATTGCCGCAATAAAATTTTGTCGAGAGCTACTAAATGTCAAACGAATACTGGAAGGACCTTTCACATGTCACACAGTAAATAACAATTCGACTTAACTGACGAAGAATACATAACAAATAGGAGGACGGGGATCGGAAATGCAATTCGTTTTAGCAGTGTTCAAATTAACGAGATTCGAATACGTTTTCATTAGTTATATTCAAAATATTATGTACTTGTTTATTTGTAGTTGTTTCTAGGGCCGTGGTGGCCCGATCGGTAAGGCATCGGACTCGTGTCCGGAGGGACCCGGGTTCGATCCCAGCCGATCAAAGATCCACCGTCTTGATTAATGGTGACTGGGAGGCGTTAAAAATGTCGTGGTCACAAAGTCCTCCAAGTGAAACGATACCTCTGGGGATGCTAGGGCCTATGGTTTGCTCGACCCTAGGTTCTGGTTCAAAATTAAGAACAGAGCGCTCTTCAGGGCCCTATCCCGGTTAAACCACTAAGCTGGTAGGTACGGGGGACCCTGGAGGGTGAAATGAAATGAAATGTAGTTGTTTCTGAAACACAATTTTTTTGTGCTAAAATAAATTCAAAATTATAAAAGATAATAACACATTTAGCATCTTAGATAAACGCAATATACGTAACAATTTAATTTTTCACTTGTAAGTGCAGTCAGCATGTATCTTCTTCGGAAAAGAAGAACTAAGCCGGAAAAAGAAATATATTTTTTAATTACTTAAATATTGTCTTAAATAATGAATTCAGAAATACAAATGATCATTATAATAAAACTCAGAATTGTAAGCGTAAATAGCTTTTATGAACTTATTTCATAATGTTTTTTTTTTAATGCAATTTGGACTAAAACTGCTATTTTATTTAAATTTTATGATTTTAAACTATCTTTCTAACTTTAAAAAGAGGATTTTTTTTATTTCGATTAGTGCGCACTTTCCTAAGAAAGTCACCAGAGCGAAAACATAAAAACATAAACTTCGAAAATATGTAAGTCACGAATCAGAACAAGCAGTTTGCAACTTACAAAAATCCTGAATTTGAATCAACTGCTAAGTTAATTTAAACTGCTTCGCTTTATTCAACAAAAAGAAATCGAGCACAGGAATTTATTGATTTTTTTTAAAGCAAGGAGATATCATCTGACTCTCTGCTTCAAATCATGTTAAGGCGAACGCAAAAATAGATTTTTCGATACTGAAATCTAAACAAAGATCTTTCTAGAGAAGATGCTGCTTCCACTTGAGGAGATAAAATACAAGTAAAATCTAATATTTCTCGTAAATTGTTGAAAATATTCATTTTAAGTTTAAACTGAAACGCATTTAAGCAACAATTTTATTTTCATATCGTTTTTCTCGGATGTTTTGAGAACATTTCTGTGTTCAGTTTGTTATTGTTCTATTCGTTTCAAAATGCTGTAAATCGCTTAAAATTTAAAGTTATATAGTAGAGCTGTGGTTAAAACTGACCTATGAAGTTGTACATTACTTAGAGCTATACCTAAATGATAATAATGAAGAAATTAAAATATGTTTGATTATATTTTCGTTTAAAGAAGAATATAGCAAATTTAATAGTCAAATATTTAAATATTTGAAAGTCAAGATATTTACATTTCACTTAATCGAATAATCTATTAATTAATTTATTTTTGACAGCAGTGGTATCACCAAAAAGTTCACCTCTATTTTTAACCCCTGACGCAACAAGGGAGTTAAAAGTTTGACGTGTCTGTATATGTGTATATCTGTTTATAGCACTTTAGCGTCTAAAGAGGATGGGCCGATCTTGTTTTTTTTTTTTTTTTTTTGAAAGGTGAAGTGATTGAGAGTATATTTAGATAGGTCTCATCGTGATGACATTATATAGGAACATATTAATTAAAAACCTTTAAAACTTTTTTGCGATATTTTAAGTATTAACATATTTGAAAAATTTTAAAACTAGTACCAAAAAAAAAAAAAAATCTACAACAAAAAAGATGTGTTTGGAACTTCCATGTAAAACAGAACTCGAACTATAGCGTTTTTTTATCAAATGCGACAAAGGTCTAAATTTACGCAATTGGAAACTGATGTCATTGTTGGCCGACGAGGAAAGAAAACTCAATGATTTAAATCAATGTTTATCTGTTGCCAGTATTTGTTAACAGTTAAAATACTTGTAATTGATTTTCGTATAAGAATTTTCATCTTTTCCTCCTTATTCTGCTTCTGCGACCAGCAAATTTTACAGTAAGGGTAGACTTTCATTTTCCGTGTTTACCATATCCTCACGAAAACAATTAAACATATTTGGATTTAAGATGCTTGAGGACCAATGAAGTGCTTTTTAATATGAGATAGTCAATAAAAGTTAGGGGTTGCTTAAATTTTTAATTTAATCCTTTACTTGTTTCAGTTAAACTAATTGGTAACGTGATGTTGATAGTTTAGTCACTTTTTTAGGTCATTACATCACAAAACCCTTTAAGATCAATTATGGCACATACGGATGTACATTTTTTGTTAAATCATAAAAAATCCCCAAACTCCCCTAAATCCGCAAAAATGTCCTAAATAACATATCGTGCAAAACAAAGGATTCAGTTAAACAAAGAATACTTATTTATGTTTATATGTATGTGTGTACCTTATACAAATCCACAGTTTACGTCGGATCTGGACGAAACTTGGCAGGGAGATACTTATGCACCCGGGAAGGATCATTGGGTAGTTTTTGAGCGGGAAAAAAGTACCGATCCGTTCAAATTTCGAATAAAGGACATCAAAATGCCTCTATCTAGCGAAATACTTATTGGATCTTCTCGATCTTGGTCTTCGAAAGAACGCAAAAAATGCAAATACAAATGCAAATACGACGACCAGCAGCAGGCATACCTTTTAGGAAAGTTTCCTTCCGGAGGTTTTCAAAACCACTAATCGATATATCCACCCGAAAAAAGATATGTTCATTTGGGCCAATCCATGAGAAATAGGACATAGACATCAAAATATGAAACTCACTTTATAATAACATGTTATATGTCATTTTATTCACAAGAAAGCATAGTTTCCTAATTCAAAGTGTAAAATATCCTAGTTTTTACTGTAAACATGGTTTCAACGTCCTAAAGTTGCGGTTTTTCTAACCCATTTTTTCAGTTAAAAATTATCAAGTTTTCAGCCTAGACCCTGGCAACACCGGGTTCAATTTGGAAGATAACGAATTATAGTGCTTTAGTAAGCACCCCCTTTGCCCTTTTCCAGCAATCAATTTCTTTGTAGGTTGTATTAGTTTTTAATTACAGGCAGGCAAAATTATCTAGAATCTTTGTAACGACCGTAACCGAAAACAAGTATTTGTTATTCTGTAACAATAACTATTTGAGGTAGAAGTTTGCCATTTAGGTTTTACAGTGTACTCATTCATTCTAAAAACGTGCACTACTAATTTTTTCAAGAAACCTTTTCGTTTTTGTGCTATGTTGGTTACGGGTGTTACATGTTTTAGATCTAAATTCACAGTTCACGTCCTATCTTTGCCAAACTTGGTACCTCAACCTTTGGTACCTTGGTACCAAACTAAGTCCTCTGATGCATCTGAAAGTTACTTTGGGGGTATTCGTCTTTTATAGAGTGGAGAAAGCTCCTATAAAGGAGCTTTCCTACTATAAATACCGTTTACGTTAGTTCTTAGCCAAATTTGACTCAGGGGTCCTTTGATGTTCACCAGGAAACAATACTATAGTGAAAAAATGAAAAAAAATAAAGTTGTTTGTAATTGAAACCATGTTGTAAAACATTTTGCTGGATTTATAGATTATTTGCCTTCACCTCCTCGTTTTCGAATTATAAAGTCCTAAAGTCTACCGAAATTTTAATAAAGTCACCAAATTTAGCGAGTTTCATGTAATGATGGGGGCTTTTCGCATGCTTTGCAGATAGATGTCCTATCACATGCAGATGGTGAAATAGTCGGCCCCAGAAGATTTTAAACTTGGAGCTTCACTTAAATGTAATCCTTTAAAATCTTATATCTCGATAACGGGCGGTTGAGGGCAAATGATTCACGCAGAAAAAAAAATCTTAATGTGTGAGTATTTTAAAAATGTTTAATGAAACGAACACTTGTGTGTAGTTGAAGCAATAAGGTGCCCGGTACAATCAATAATGTTTACGTAATAAGCTAATTTGTAGAATTTTTTCTAAGCAAAGTACTGAAAAAATACAGAGCTCAAGTCACAGATGATTATGAGGATTTAGTGGAGCTAAAATATCTGAAGTTAGGTGTGGGTATTCTGGTGAAGTTTTATGGGAAAACGTAGCTCAAGGGATTTGAAAGCTTCCAAAGTCTATAGTAATCAATTGAAGATTATATCTAATCAAATGAACTAACTGGAGAACCTTTCTGCTCATATGTCCATTATTTGACTTTATATTTGACGGAAAAATGAATTAAAATAGCCGTTTACTCATTTTTAGCAACATATATATTGAAAATAGTCAGACGTGTAACAACCGTAACCGCTTTTGTAACGACCGTAACCGCAATCAAAAATTCATAAAAATTCATTTTTCAACAAAAATGCTAAGTTCTTTGTATGATATCATGCCTGATTAATAGAGCAATTATTATAAAAATCCAGAAGATCATACGTACAATAGATTCACAGAAAAGTGGCAGTGTTTCATAGCACTCAAAAAACTATGTCTTTTTTTTTTGTAACGACCGTAACCACGCATTTTCGAGATTTTTCTACAACTTCCACTAATAATTTCAAACTAACGCTTGGCGATAATCATGTTGGGTGGGAGCTTTATCATTCCCTGTTTTCATTAGAACTTTAACAGCATTTGTGAATAAAATATGATCAGCTGAAGTTGTGTGAATGTAACGACCGTAACCATGTATTGGCCCATTTTTAAATTTGGAGAAAATATCCGTTTTAAATTGGATTTATAAAAATCGTCTGAACGAGCGTGAAAGAAATTAAATAGGGTGAAATAAAATATAAATGAGAAAAATGTGTTGCCATTTTTTTCTTAAACATAAACAAATAAAATTCTTGCATTTGCTTTAGACTTTTCCTGTAACGGACGGATTAAAAAATTTTTTGGCGATCGATTAATTTTTCGTACTGCGTTCTAGCAAACTATTGACTTTAATTTAATCGGGACATTTGAAACACGAATTATTGACATCGGGACTTTTAGACACACGAGTTATTGACATGAAATTTTCCTGAAGATAGATCCCGTGCAGAGTCGGGCCAAGTAGTTTGTAAATAAATAAATCATTGCTACCGGGTAAAGAGAAAAAAAAAAGGGGGAGGGGACGTATTTAACGATACAGGTGTTCTCAACATTATTATGATATTATTTTTAAAAGACGTGTATTTAAAATCTTTATTTAGGTCTTTTTTTTCTTACATGGCATACTTAGGGGAGCATTGCTATTTCGGAAAAGCAAATCTACTTGGTATGGATCATTGAAGAATATATTTGAAATTTACCAAAATTATGGCTGATTGCAATGTAATCTTTTTGATGATTCATTCCTAAAAGTAAAAGCAATCATATTTTGCTAAAAAAATGTGGAAACTATTAGCAATGCATTTACCGTTAAACTGTTCAAGTAATTCTTCACAAAGCATACACTCAAACTCGTAATCTTAAACTCTTCCAACAGTATAAACATTCTACCGATGTATTTTGCTCTTTCACAAAACTACCACAACCTTCCCATGCAAATTATATAATACATATGCTTTTAAAATAACAAACGTTCTGTCTGATTGCATTACAATATATTTTAATTCAGTAGAAAAATAACAACCACCCCTATAGCTCAAAACTAAAAGAATGACTTCCACAGCACATTGAATCTCAAGGTTAAGTAATATTTTAGACCGCAAGCAATTGCTATTTTATACTTAGACCGCAAGCAATTGCTATTTTATACTTAGTCCGCAAAATTCGCCTACTTTTATTGAACCTCAAAAGTCATTAAGAATGAAAAATTGGAAATAAACGATGCTCAAAATCGATGGCGTAAGTGTTCTTTAATGATAGTTGTGGAACCAAAGTAAAAGAAGTTCTTTTATGTGTGACTTAATCGGTGACGTTTGTTTTCCTAATACCGAGTAATAACTCTGGATGCTTGCAATTGTAGCAGTCGTGGAGTAATTGATATATTTATGGATGATATTTTGAGAGACTATAGATTGAACCGCAAACGCATTTACTTAGGAAGAAAAGAACTTCCAATCTTTTAGAGATAATCTGAGAAGTAAGATGAAAACTATACAGATATTTTCAAACAATATGTATGGAATTGAGGTGTCTCAACCTACAATAAATGTATATAGGGGACATTTATATTAAACCAATAAACAGCAAAAACAAACAGAGATAACAGCATAGTGACCAGTATAGGGCCCTTGTGGGATATCTTCACAAGACGCCAAAGTCAACAGGTCGGAGCAGCTTACGAGTATTACTCCGCGGACGTCACGAAACAATATGACAGTATTATCACAATTTAATTTCAGTTGAAATATCTCGCAGTAACGATGAAGTATCATGTCAATAGTAGTACTGGCATCAAATAACAACAATGCAATACCACCACAAATTATTTATAACAGCAACATCACATAGCAATGATGCAGTATCGTCACAACTTAATTGCAGGGGCAACATTGTACAACTGAGTAGTATCATCACAAAACAATTCCAGAAGTAGCGATGCTGAACATTCACGTGATATATGTCACATCGTGCCTGAAGTGAGGCGCCAAAATTCTGACTCTTTATCGCTGGCCATTGTGACCCGCAGTGACGTAACTAACTTTTTCGTGACATGTTGTGACATCGGCACCTTTATCGTACAAAAATTCAATTAATTGCGTTTACCTGATCTCTAAACAAATTATTCCTTTGAACTTTTAAATTTAAAAACTTTTTGTTTTGGATTTTAGAGAAGGAGATGTAATAGTTTTAATACAAACTTTGACATCTTTAAAGCAAACACTTTCAACGTAGGGAACTTAAATTAAAATCTTTCTGGGTTTTGTTAACGTTTATTTGTGTGTATTGCATTTCGTTGACATTTAACGAAGTCTGAACTACAACCTCCACTCAAAATGTTTATCAACTCTAAAAAACATATCTTCTAAATACAAGTATTTCTCACCAAATTTCAAAATGGAGTGCCCGTTTGGCTTCAGATACCTATTTCGTTAAAATTCGCAACCATCCAGATACAGTCCGGATTTTTCATTTTTTTTTAAATTCGTCAACATAATTTTTGTTTCGATTCATATGTGGGGCTCCGAGTGTTGACTAAATGGGTGTGGTATCAGATTTTATCTCTCGGGTCGCCATTACAGCCTGGCACAAGGCACCATTAGCAGCTCCAAAGTAGCGTGTGGGATACAAGATAACGCGGCGAGTCGCACGCCAACTGAGGCTAAATCTATTTCAAATGATTCTATTGTTGAACACGAAATGGGTGTCGGCTTCAAATTAATTCGCACTGCTGTTATCTAAATATTCACTTCGTATATCAGCTAAAATTCCTTTGTGGTTAAAATTCATTCTTAAGTTTTCAATTCTTAATTTTCATAAAACTCCAAACATATTTTATTTGCCTTTTAAATATTTTTGCATTACATTCTCTTCGTTTGGATAGATGTACGGAAAATATAGTAAAAAACATTTGATTAAAATAAAATACTTCAGAGATGTTAAATTGATAGTTACTTAGTTTACAATTTAAGATTGTTCAATATTTTACATTGCTTTTAAATTTAATTTTAGAAGTGTTGGGAAATTTAAAACACGGCAACTTTGTACTTCACAAAACATCACTTATGAATTCGAAGCTTTACTCCATACATCAATTTCGTTTCCAAAACGTAATTAAATGTAGAGAAGGTCATTAGAGTTTTTCCTTATAAAACATCACTTTACATATTACCTTTCCAGGTTCTATAACAAGTAATTGACTAAAAAATAGAATTTTCACGTTTGGAAAACTTAAAATCATCGCAATATTAACTTTGCTGGTTTGAAGGCAGGTCCGTCATTTAGGGGAGGCAGGGGGGTCAATTGCTCCCCCTGACTTTGAGAAATCAATGCATTTGTAAAAAAGTGGGCGTGGTTTTTGTTGTTTTCTGAGGAAGTTACATTGTGTTTGCACCTCCCTCCCCCTGGCAAATTTAAAATGACGGGCCTGTTTGCAGGTGATATATTTTCAGTTGGTGCATTTGATTAACCCGTCGGCGCGGGCCAAATAATCAGCACTCGAGAGCGCGCAAGGGGTGTTTAACACCCCAAACAATTATTACTTTTTAAATCTACTTTTAAAGGGATTTTTCATCACTGAATTTTGTATAAAGTAAAATCACATTTCTTTAAGCATTTACATACATAATTTACATCGAAAAAAATAATTTAATATATCTCACATTTACGTGAGATGACTTATGCAATCAGCCCATGTATAATAAGCCTATGAATTTTCATTCCTTTTGTTTGCATCCCTCTCTCGAAAATTATTTTCTTTAATTTATCTATTTAAATGTTCTTGCAATCTGCCAGGACTCTAATCAAATCATAATTGAAAAGAACAGACCAAACTTCTTCAGGAACTCTTACATTTTCGGCTTCTCTTGTATTTCCAGGCAATTTAAATACAATTTTTTTTTGCCGAAAATCGTTTATTCGGCCGATATTTATTCTTCATCTATTTAGTTTCTCCATCTCTTCCGAAGTAAAGGTCGCTCGAATCCAAGGAAGTGTCCTCATTTTCGCTTTGCGATTCATCATTTTCTGAATCTGTATCGGGGTCACTTCTGTTTAATTCATCACATACTTCATCATCTGACTCACATATGGATTCATCCATCACTGGAAACATCATTTAATAAATTCTGCAAATGCAGCATTTCTTCATCATAACGCATATATCTTTCTTCTGCAAGCAACGCAGATGAACGAAAAAACACTACTGCGAGAGTGCGCAACGGGGTGTCCAACACCCCAAACTCGAAATTCCAATGAACAATGAAAGGAATTTCTTCCTTGAATGGACCCCGTCTTAGAAGATGACCTTCAAGGCAGCTACACTGAGTTTGGTCCATTTAAACAAAAGGGGAGTACGAATTACGTGCCTAAATGTTTCTCTGGGGTGTAAAACACCCCCTTGCGCGTTCTCCCAGGTTAAGAACAAAATTGCCAAAGTTAAATATTTTAAGTGTTGCTTAAAAAATATTTAAACAAAATATAACATAACGTAATTTAATTTTAGCTAATATTGTCAGAAAAAGAAAGTAGTTTTTACCTATATAGATTAGCCAGTAAAAAAGACTTCTTCCTTTTGATGAGGATAGTGTCTCGCTAAATGAATAGCTTTATCATACTAAAACTTTTGAGGAAAGGACTGTAATCTATAATGCCCTAGAGGGGAGTGTGAAAGGTCTATCTTCACTGTATATTTATTCGTAATAAATGAAATGTGACTGCTTGTTTAGTTTATTAATGGGAATATTTGTTAAGACGTATTAAAGAACGTCTGAAATCATTTCTCCACTACTTTAATTAGTAAACAGAGAAAAATTTTAAGTTAATTCAATCACACATAGGTTTAATTAGCTATGATTTAACCCTTACCTTCACCATTTTTTAAATCTTTATGAAAGTTATATCAGGTAGTTCTCAAGTGCTAATAAAGAAGGAACATATTTAAAAAAAAACATGCCGTTTTATAAATTATATAATTTGATTTTTTTTTTATTTGCGGCAATGTATAAGTAAAATTGAATTTCTTGAAAAAATTTTCCAATTGAAAATTAACCCATTTATGCCCAGTAGCCTAAAAACGGGACGCTTGCGACTGCATACAAAAACCTGTAATGAGTATATCATTTTACTAAAGCTATTTTTCACAAGTTAAATAGTCCTTCTTGATCAAACCAGTTAGAGCCACTATTTGGACATCAGAGTTTATTTATTGACAGCTATTTTCAGAAAAATTAGTCAAGCAATGATCCAGCATGGGTAGCCACAGAAAGTAAGTTTTTTTTTGCGAACTTATTTTTCATAAAATGAAACTATTTTAAAATTAAATCAAAATTAAATTCATAAAATTAAATCAGTCCAGTCTTTAAAATGCCTTTACCACAGAACAAAATTAATTATCGTTTATCTCACGAAACAAAATGCTATTAAAATTTGCTATTAAACCCTAAATTGACTGAAGATCTACTTTCCAAGTTTGGTGTGAACAAAAGATTGACTTGGGAGGAAGTGGGCGTAATGCATATTGCATAACACAAGAGACTTAAACGGTTGTTTTACCTAATTTAAGGCCAAGCTGACTTTAAATTGTAAGTCAACTCTTGTCAAAAAAGTCTTTGATACTTATTAAATAGTCGCTTTAACTTGCTAAAATAATGTTTTGTTAATACTCATGAAAAAAATTTCAGACGCAAGTATATTGCTTGTTTTAAAATTGATAAAATAGTCACAATAAAAAGTTCCACTGACTGAAAAAAGTTCGGAAATTTTCACTTTTGATTTAGACGTTAACCCTTAACTTCGCAATTTTTTAAATTTCTATGAAAACATTATATTAGTTAGTTCTCGAGTAATAATAAAGATGAAAAATATTAAAAAACAAAAAAAGTAGTTTTAAAGTGAATTTCAGTCATTTTTTGTTTGTGGCAAGGTATAAGTAACATAAAATTTCTTAAAAACGTTTTCCAATTGAGAATTAAAATTAATTTTAAATGAGCGAAAAATGTTCAAATTTCTTATCTGGTAATTTATATCTTCAACAAGAAGTTCTGTCAAGAACTAAACCAGCCTACTTTCCCGTACATGGTCATCGGCATTCTAGCATCTGATCATTGTTCTCTTAATTATCTGAGACTGAAAATTATGTCAAACATACCTTTTTAGCACTTAAAGCTGATTTCTAAAAGCAAAATATACCCCTCTCATCAGATGAAATAGACACATAAAAAGTAAATAAATGAATAAATAAAGTTTTGTCGCACCTTTTAAAGAATGTAACTGTTACAGTTCTTCCGTAGAAAAATTCCTCAATTGTTTTCAAAAAAAAAAAAAAAATTAAAAGTACAAAGTACATCAAAACACATTTTATCAAAGAAAGCAAAAAAAAAAAAAAAAAGAAAAAAAACTCGTCCGTTGATAAAATGTCTCGAATTTCACTTTTAATCCGTTGCCAGTTGTTAAATACAAACAAAGAATAAAACACCCTTGTGAATGAAACATTTTTATTACAAAAAAAAATCGTCTGCCAAAAATAATAATAATAATAATAAATAAATAAAATAAAACAAATGAATAAATAAACAAAAAATCGTCTGCACAGTCAGTCATTTTTTTCTGAGCCTGCATTTCCGCCATGTTTGCGGAGTCGGAGTCGGAATCAGAGTCCTCACAGAAGATTACTCAGAAAAGTACTTTGCAAACATTATTTATCAAAACCATTTTCTTACAAAGTTAGTTTGAAGGAAATCCGACTTTAAGTTCAGGATCAACATTCAACTTAAATTCCCCGTAGGTGCTAATGTTAAATTTTTTTTCTGAAAGCATCGTGGGACAGGTTGTTTGAACGGTTCAAAGTTGAACTAAAAATTGTTCAAATCGAAAAATCAAATATGGGAATGAGCTGTACTCTCCGAGATCTTTCCAACAAAAAAAAAAGTTTATTCCATTCGGATGGTTCACTCAGAAGTTATTAGGTGGGGAAAGGTTGCTTGAACGGTTCAATGTTGAACGAAAAAATGTTCAAATTGAAAATTTAAATACGGTAATGAAGTATCCTTGCTGAGATCCTTCGAACAAAAAAAAAAGTTTATTTAAATCGGACTGTTCACTCAAAAGTTATTAGGGGTGACAGCTTGCTTGAGCGGTTCAATGTTGAACAAAAAATTGTTCAAATCGGAAGTGTAAATACGGGAATGAAGTATCCTTGATAAGACCTTTCGAACAAAAAAAAGTTTGTTCAAATCGGACTGTTCACTCAAAAGTTAGCATCGCGGGACAGGTTGTTTGAACGGTTCAAAGTTGAACCAAAAATTGTTCAAATCGAAAAATCAAATACGGGAATGAGCTGTACTCGCCGAGATCTTTCCAACAAAAAAAAATTTGTCCAAATCGGAATGTTCGTTCAAAAGTTATTAGGGGGGAACAGACAGACCGACAGACCGACCGACAGACAGACAGACACACAAATTCCCCATCTCAATACCCTACTTTCAAATTTTTAATTTTTCGATATTCATTTTACCTTTTAATTTTTTTAACTTGGCGATATTTTTTGGACTTGGCGATATTTTTTTTTACTTGGCGATATTTTTTGGACTTGGCGATATTTTTTTCACTTGGCGATATTTTTTGGACTTGGCGATATTTTTTAGATGCATTAAGCTACTTTTAATACTTTTTTCGTCTTTCTTTTGTTTTTAACGGGAAAGTAGGCTAAAAAGCAAGAGGAAGCATAAAATATAATGTATTCTTTTTATAGTAAAGACACGTGTTCTGAGGCATCAGATATTTTTATAATTATTGCGATTACTGAGGACAATGTGCTGTCAACTAGCGACAAAATCAGCATGTATTTTGCTGCAATAAACTTTTTTTTTATCAGATAATTGATTTGTATGTATTTTTTTTAAATGAGTCTTTTAAATTAAAATAAATCATATGTTGCAGAAATGCAACAGTGGGAAGTTAAGGGTTAAACTTAACTTTGTTTCAGAAATTAATGGTTTTTATTTCCATTCAGACATAAAGTATGGTTCAAAACACTGCCGCAATCGACTCAGAACGAGCTCGAGATCGACGATTTTCTTACAGCTGTAAATTAGTATTCATTTTTTTTTTTAAATTTCTAAATTCTTTTCATACAGTCCGTTTAGAAACTTATAAACAGTTCTTCACTGTAGCTTATAAAGCATTTCTCTAAAAAACATATTTCTAAATATATTGTATGTTTTAAACATCATTGATGAATTACATTTGTTTCTGATTTGGGCGGTGCAAAAAAGCCAAAAAAAAAAAAAACAATCAGCCCCGTTAATAGTTCTTGAGAACACATTTCTCTCCGAAGAAAATGAAACATCGTTATCAAGGGAAACGAAATGCAATTTCGAAATATTGAGCTAAGTGTCGAGTTTGTGAAATAAAATCGTAATTAAATTAGTTATAAATGAAATACAGTGAAGAACCATTAATGCGCTTCACTTTTATGAGTTTTCTATTATTTACACGTTGCTTTAACCGGTCTCGGCAAAGTCCAATACATATTAAAGACCTAATTTTTTTTTCATTTGTACGTTCTTTTCATACAATTTCTTAAAACATATAAACGGTGCTTCAGTAGTTATGAAGCATTACTCTAAAAAACATATTTCTAAATATTTTATGTTTTAAATATCATTGTTGAATTACATTTGTTTGTCTGATTTGGGCGGTGCAAAAGATCATTGAAAAAACCATCCCCGTTAATAGTTCCTGGAAATACATTTCTCTCTGAAAAAAATGAAACATCACTATCCCGAGAAACGAAATGCAATTCTGAAATTTGGAACTGATTGTCAAGTTTGAAATAAAATAGTCATAAATTATTTATAAAATAATACAGTGAAGCACCATTATTACGCTTCTCTTTTATATATATTTTTTAATTACAAGTTGCTTTTATGGCTCCCGGCTAAGTCCCAATACATATTTTCGTATACCTAACATTAATTTTTTTTTTAATTTGTACGTTCTTTTTACACAGTCCCTTAAAAACATATAAACGGTGCTTTCCGTTAGTTTTTAAAGCATTACTCTAAAAAACACATTTCTAACTATTTTATGTTTTAAACATCATTGATGAGTTACATTTGTTTGTCTGATTTGGGCGGTGCAAAACACAGTTAAAGAAAAAAATAACTCCGTTAATAGTCCTTAGAAACGCATTTCTCTCCTAAGAAAATGAAACATTGTTATCCGGGGAAACGAAATGCAATTCCGAAATGTGGAGCTAAGTGTCGAGTTTGCGGAATAAAATATTAATTAAATTAGTTATAAACTAAATACAATGAAGAACCATCAATACGCTTCTTTTTTATGAGTTTTAATCATTTACACGTTGCTTTTACCGGTCGCGGCAAAGTTCAATACATATTAACATATGTCTAATTTTCATTTTTCTTTTATTTGTACATACTTTACATGCAGTCCCTTTTAACACATATAAACGGTGTTCTACTGTAGTTTATAAAACATTGCGCTAAAAAACGTATTTTTTGAATTTTTATGCTTTGAGCAACATTGATGAATCACATTTATTTGTCTGATTTGGGCGGTGCAAAAGACAGTCAAAGAAAAAAAAACCAGCCACGTTAATAGTCCTTGGAAACGCATTTCTCTTCTAAGAAAATGAAACATCGTTATCCGGGGAAACGAAATGCAATTCCAAAATGTGGAGCTAAGTGTCGAGTTTGTCAGTATAACGAGGATATGTGGTACGGAGAAATTAATGTAACCCAACCCAGGAAATGGTAGCTGTGTATGTCAGAAAAAGGTAGCTACACAGAAACATATGAGTTCTAAAAAGCAATAAAATAGACTTTGAGAACCATAAAGGGAGGAAAAGTAATTTTCATCCCTGTTTTACTGTTCCCATTGCCGAGTGGAGACGGGGATTCGAAAGAATGGAATGCATTTAGTTTCCAATTTTATAGTTGGAGAATTTAAGAAATTTTGCTTTTTTTTTCTGTGTTGGATGCCTTTACGGCTTCCGTATAACACTGGTATTAGGCGTTGAGATATGTTTTGTTTTAGATCTGCAGATGAAAGTAGATTGTTCCACGTCGTTTTGCTGCTGGATATTAAATCGTGGTAATGGAATGCGTTGTGGGATATTCGGCAGCAAGAGAAAAAGTTTCAGAAATTGAAACTAGCAGCCGTTGAAACATAATACCGAATGGTTTGTAAAATATTTATTAACATGGATAATTTTGAAAAGATACCTCCAAAAAACATATTTTATCTTTGATGCAACATTGATGAGTTATATTTATTCATCTGTTTTTGACAGTGCATATTACACTCTTATAAAAAATCATCATGCTTAATACTCATTAGCAATACATTTCGATGAAGAAAAGAAACATCGTTATTTTGAGAAATGGAATACAATTTCAAAATCTGAAGCTAATTGTCAATTTTTTTGAAATAAAATGTTTTAAACCATATTAGTAAATTGAGTAATTTCCCTTATATTACTTTAAAAGAATATTTTAAAAGTACTTTATGTTTTGTGCATCATTCATGAATTGCATTTTATTGTCTGATTAGAGCGGTGCAGGAGGCTGTCACAAAAAATGCACACCGTTAATAGTTCTTAGAAATGCATTTCTTTTGGAAGAAAATGAAACATCGTTATCCGGGGAAACGAAATGCAATTCCAAAATGTGGAGCTAAGTGTCGAGTTTGTCAGTACAACGAGGATATGTGGTACGGAGAAATTAATGTAACCCAACCTAGGAAATGGTAGCTGTATATGTCAGAAAAAGGTAGCTACGCAGAAACATATGAGTTCTAAAAAGCAATAAAATAGACTTTGAGAACCATAAAGGGAGGAAAAGTAATTTTCATCCCTGTTTTACTGTTCCCATCGCCGAATGGGGACGGTTTCTCGAAAGAATGGAATGCATTTAGTTTCCAATTTTATAGTTAGAGAATTTAAGAAATTTTGCTTTCTTTCTGCGTTGGATGCCTTTACGGCTTTGGTATAACAATGACTGGTATTAGGCGTTGAGATATGTTTTGTTTTAGAATTTAGATTCACGGATGAAAGTAGATTGTTCCACGTCGTTCTGCTGCTGGATATTAAACCGTGGTAATAGAATGCATTGTGCGATATTCGAAAGTAAGAGAAAAAGTTTTAGAAACTGAAACTAGTAGCAGTTGAAACCAGGGCATTACGCAAAGCTAAATTTCTCCCTATACGATCATTCAAATAGGATATAGTGCCTGATTTAAATTAATAAATAATTAATCATAAAGGATTTCAATGCCTCGCAACATTGTCTAATACTTTCACAAGTAATAGCTGACATTTGATTTTAATTATAAATTAAGTTTTTTGGCTTTTAAAATAGTAACTTTTTTCAAGGGAGGAAAAATCTGTACAACCAATCAAATCGCATCAATTCAAAACGCATCATTTTTACAATACAATGCAGGTCTCTTTTTTTTTTAAACTAAGAATTCATTTTACATGCAGTACTCTGATTCGTTCAGGTTTCATAGTGTTTGATAAAGAGATAAACTTGAACTCCGGATCAATCACAACAATTACTTTTTTTTTTAGCTGCCGATAAAGTCAGCAATTCGCATTAAAAAATAAATAAATAAATAGTATCAGTAAAAAACGTAATAATTTCATCCTGTTTTGCTTATATTTATCTGCATGATAATTAACTATACACACCAAACTTTGCTAACCATAACTAGCTTTCTTTCTATTTTTTTAATCGTCATTCCTCGATAAAATGCTAAAAAAAATTAGATGCTTGCTTGAAATAGGATGTGCCTTCGTATCATCAAAATATAATTAAATCTCTGTGTGAGAAATATTAACAATCAAACTTGCTCCCCAATTAACGATCTTTAATTTTTTAATGTAAATGTGAAACAAGAACACAAACGCTATCATAGAAGAAATGCAGCATAAGTAAAATACGTGGATTATGCATTGTGTGCGGTTAAATTTGATTTTAGTACAGTCTATTTCAACGACGGAAACAAAGTATTTAGATTATTAGTTTTTTAGGTAAACAGGTTACAATTCTGAGTACAAACATTTTTCTCAAAAAAATCCTTAACATCTGAAAAAAGACAAAAATTTAAAAGTATTCTATAAAGCGAAGACGCCTTCTTTTGGAAAATACCACACACACACACAATAATCCCTAAAATAAGTTTTGTCGTATTTTAAAAACTATGTTTGAAATGAGAAATTATTATGTTATATGTAATTTGAAAAACCATTAATCTCAGTTTGTGAAGCTGATTGGACATAAAATGCATTCCTCATACAAAGTAATGCTTTTCTAACACTATTTCCAAAGCGGCCACATTACCCGCTGTCTGAAACTTACTACACATAGACTAACTGACCTATAAAGTTATGTATCCATCTTGTAGATATATTTTGTTTCTTAGTGAAACACACACAAGCTGTCACTTATTAACTGGTTAATGTCAATTACGGTATGGTATTGGTAATTAATTTTCTTTTTCAGCAATCAAATTTCATTATTGGTGTAATTTTACCATTCCTTAATATTCTTTAACACATTGCCTTCATAAGCACTAGGGATAGCGATTCTTGTGTCCGTCTAGTTACCAGTTTTTGAAGCGGTACTTTATATGACGAGGAGAATCATAAGTCTTAACCTGAGATACGGTACGTGCGCTTGTTCATATTAATGGCTTTTTAATAGGCCCGTTCTTTTCAGTTTCAGTTTCCTTTTCAGTTTTCAGGGCTCAGAAGTCGAGGTCATCCCCCTGAAATCAGTATATTTACATGTAGGTGAGAGTGGTTTTTGCCATTTTTGGAGAACCTTTATATTGTGTATACTCTGTTTACCCCCCTACCCTTCTAGAAAAATTTGAAATGACGGGCCTTGATTTTACATTGTATATAACTTTATGATTCCACAAAAAAACATACGAAGTTCATTACGACATTTTTTTTTCAGATTAAAAAAAAACTTTTTTAAAATTAGTCCCCCCCCCCTCCCTCTAATTCTGATATTCTCTTCAGCAGTATCTTTTATTTTTTAACAATAATCTTGCTTCTTATACTGGGTAGATATTTTATTATTTAAACTTGATTCATAAATAATTGCGTACATTTCGAAAAATTACACAGTTTGTAATGTTTTTTTATATATATAAAAATTCTAACAATAAAGATATTTATGCACATTATAATTTTCAAAATGACCTATACAACATAGAAATTCATAGAAAAATAACAAGAACATATTATTTAAAAACCTGGTTAAATTCCTTGATTAGCAATCCGCGACTTTATAAATCAAAATTGTAAGAAGCGAATTATTATTTTCTTTTTAAAATTGTTTTCTAAGCGGCAAAGAAAATGAATAAATATCTGAATTTCACTCTAGAATCCATTACAAAGAATTTACGATAAAATAAGACTTCCTATGACATTTTATTCTCCAGTTTCTTGATAGAAACAAAGTACTGATTGAACAAATACATTTCGACATTTCCCCATAGACTACATTCACGAAAGTTAGAGACTGATTGATTGAATGAAAGTGAAAGGAAATTTAAGCGCTTTATTTGTCCCGAAGTACAAAGACCTGCAAACGATTTTTCTCGCTGTAATAAGCATTAGTTGAAATGAAACCTTTTGATTTTTATTCCTCGTTTTTAAATTGGTGTTAATGAAATAAGCATTTTTCGGCTGAGAGAAAATTTAAAACAATTTCATTCATTAAAATGCTTTATCACTTTAGTCATTCAGCAAACTTTAGAGCTTGTAACTAATAAAATACATATTTCAACATTTTTACTAGATATTTATTGAATATTTTTAATGATGAAATGTAATAATTGTAATCTTTTGTTTATATTTTTATAACATTGTAAACAAAACTTATTAATTTTGTATATCTAACCATTAATGCCTGACATTTCTTTTCCAAACATATTTTGTATACTGGATACAAACAGTGTTTAATGAACAGAAAAAATAATTAAAAAATATTATGCAAAAAATATTTTTTTTATTAAGGAAAGAAAAATCATCCTTTAAAAGTTACGATAGACTCCAGGGGGTATACTTTTTTTACTAATTATTTTTTTCTGCTTACGATATAATATTTAAATAGACATTTTATAAAAATAAATAAAATCGGCAATTGATGTCAACTGGGAAGCTGGGAATTACTTTGAAACTTAACTTTTTTTTCTTGAGATTGTGAACGATGCAATTTTTGATAAAGATCATATTAAAACTGCTACAGAACACACTTTACAATAGTTAGGTGCTGCAATCTGCTAATAACGATTTGAATAAATATTTAACACTATTATTTGGTTGAAATGTTCATTTTGGGGAAATTCAGAACCTTTTTTGGACCGTCTCTAAGAAGGGACGCTAGGATTTAATGGGTTAAAAAATAACTCTAAGTTATACTGACAAAAATCATAAATATTTCAAGTTTTCTAAAACATAATCTATATAAAGCAGTGAGTAACCGCCCTTGAAACAGCAATACACCGCCAACTCGGCTATTTCGATCCATGGACAGCTGTTTCGAGCTTATTATGCTCTCATCAGCATGGAATACGAAAATAGTCGAGTTGGATGCAAAAATTCTCTTATGAAGCAAAGAGAGCCAAAAAAACTGGTAGCTAATTTGAAATTAGAATACCACCGAGCAACCGCACTTGGTACGGTACAACTCGCAATTTTTTAAGGCAGAGCTCAAGGTATAAAGCAGTGTGTAACCACCCTTAAATAAGGTCTAAGGCATTGTTTGAAACAGATACCTTTGAAATAATTTACAGCACTAGCCAATTTAGAGCGACAATTAGTTGTTTGGAAATAGATATTGGATAGGTTTGTGAGAAAATAGGATCAATAAGTTTAAGCAAAAAAATTTCTTTAATTTTTTCAGTGGCTGTTACCTTTTGCAAGTAACATTTTCCTGAAATATCACACTTTGCATTTTGAGAAAAAGAAGCTAATGACATTTTGTATTAACTTAAATATTTCTTCTTAAGTAATAACACTTTTTTTTGTCAAACATGCATTCATTAATATACATTAATTTACCACCACTAAGACAGGGCTAAAAAGGTGTATTGCAGGTTTTTCTTATGCAAAAGGGTGAGATTAAAATACTTTTTGTAAGAAGAAAATTAAGAGACACATTTAGATTACATCAAAAACTCATTTTTATACAATTTATTAGTTTAATCAAATTCTGAAAGAATTTCTTGCTTGACATTTTAATAGTACATGTGAACTCAGTTCTGATAAACATTTAAAAAGTGCTCTTTTTTGAGTGTTTATTTTCACTTCAATTCACTTTTAACTATTTTCCTAGAAACATTTTTTAGTAAACTGATATATATTACTTTACATTTATGAAAGTTATTATTTTTTTTAATTGCATTACCGCTAGTTTGCTAAGAAATTTTTGCCAGTGTTATCATTAATACATTTCATATTTGATTTGTTTCCCCCGAAAAAGTAATTGACGTTGTGGAGACTTTTTTTTTTCAAAAACTGATAAATGAAACAGTGTGAAACTACATATAGAGAAAAATATAAATACTTTATGAAGTTAGCCAAACAGAACTGATATAAATTAATACTTTCTCATAACAATACGTAAGAAATTATAGCAACTCATAAGACAACTTGAATCGCTTTTTTATACTATTGTCCACATCGGCAGGATTTCGTAGAGGTTAGGCACACCTTGGTAGGCGAAAGTATGCTTAACTTCTCATACCTAGACCCTAATCCAATCGGTGGATTTTTAAGGCAAAAACAATCTCTGGCGTCTGTGACGCATGATAAAGACAAAACACATTTACTTGCGAAGATTTCTATACACTTAAAACAAAAATTCAATTTTAAACTTTATATCTGAAACAAATAATGATAGCCAAACAAAAAATGAGAGCCTGAAAGATAAAGTATGATTTGCAACTTTACCAAAAATAATCATTTTAGGGCAAGTTCATGCTCTGTAAATAATATAAACACACAACAAAAAAGGAAAATGAAGGCTCTATAAAGTCTACTTCATAGAATCAAAATAATAGTGTTTCTTCCCTACAAAGCCACCTAGAACACTTAAAGTCGTCTTTTGAAATATCTGAAGAACCATTAAGGATGAGTAATGGGAGATATATTGAATACAGAATTCATCAGTTAAGTGATATTTTATGACTCACAAATGGCAGATGTTCAAAAGGTTTACTTTTACCGTCGATCTTTCGGAATATATGACTTTTTCCTTCTTTGGATAATGTAACGAATGCCAGATAATTCCTTGAATGAATGAAGCCAGTATATAGTTTTGAGGTGATAAAATAAAAATTGCATAAATGAGCTTTAGTTACTAAGAACTACTTTTTGCTCTATTACAGTTGTTTTCTTGTTTGAAGTATAATTTATCAGTTTCTTATAATATTTAGGAATTAATTTTCATAAATTTAAAATTTTATTTTGAAAATTGAATTTTATTAGAATTTATAACTGGGTAACTTACGTTACAGTAACTTACGTTACAAAATTCACTTACAAGCATATATTTATTACAAAAACTAATGAATGAAAATTACAGCTTAGTTTAGATCAAAATACTGAAAATTAACAATTATGAGTTAAATTTACAGAAATTTAATGCCAAACTCAATGATCAATCAAAAATATTACAAAACATAAGACTTTTAAATGCATACTGGCCGCTGGTATTAACAAGTTCAGGTGATTATATTTTCGAATCATGTGTTCTCTTATAATAAATTTCCTCTGTCGTTTCTGGCCATTTCTTATTGGTTCCAACAGCAGCCATTACTTTTACTTTAAACTCGTTTTCTTCAATAATCGTCACAACTCAAGGATACAATGTATTTTCGTACTTCACCACACACCAGTCACCAGCTTTTATCTCTGTTTTTTCTTCTTGTTCCTTAAAATACAACTAAACGAAACAATACATTTTGCTCATTTCTGGTTCTTAAATGGTCATTGTGAATGTGTGGATCCTCAGAAATTTTTTTGATACATTTTGCTTTTTCTAACAGATTTCAATACTATCAAGAGTGACTTTTATTTATGAATCTGTAATATCCACATGACTTTTCTCATACCCCTTCTACGGCGCATCTTTTCTGCAGAGTTCAGTGGCATTTTAATGCAAAACAAAATATATTTCAATTGAAAGAGATAAACTATTTTTATATTTGTTTTTTCCAAAACATATTTGATAACTTTAAATCATAACAGAAGTCATTTTTGAATAATTCATAGTACATTACCTGCTAAATATTCTGAATGCAGTGATATTGTTTAAAGTTAATATCTTAATAGCCAAAAAGAAGCAAGTAATTAAAAATAAAGGTGTATTGTAATCTTATTAAAAACAGACGTTTTAAGAAATATGAGTAATCTAAATTAAGTAAATACAGTAGTACAATTAAAAGAATTTTTGAATAAATTACTTCTATTAACCACATAGGTTTTATTTACAATTTACTTTATTTCGAAATACAAGTATTGAAGTTCTACTAAGGTAAATTACGTTATCTGCATATGTTGGTAACTTACGTTACACGTTTTGATTGTAGCACAAAAAATTAAATAAACAATATTTAAAAGAAAAGTACTGTTATTTGCTTAGTACACATCTATAAGATAGAAAATATAACATAGTTAACATTGTATTGCCCTTTCTTTATTTGCTGTAAAAACTTTAACATGTTTTTGGTAACTTACGTTACATAGAACAGTGCCTTTTTGAAATTGACATAAATCACTTAATTAAATTGAAAACACTTGTTTCATCAATTCACAATATTAATTTAAAGTGTAATAAACAACAATCTTCCTTTGTCACATTTATCTAACGGAAAAAATTGAAACTTATCAATGTTGAAAGTTTGACCATTTGCTTCACTGAAAATAAAATGCTCTAATACCAACTTCAAAGTATTGCCGAAACTAAAAAACTACATTCCTAACAAAAAATTGTTATAAATAAGAAACTTCTAACATTTTTAAACCAAAAAATATGCAGAACAGTCACATTACTCGAGTTTAATTTTTTCAACGATTTTCCACACTTGCATGGAATTGCCCTACAATAGACTTTTATAAAATATGCCCCTTTCACTCTCGGTGTGCTATACGTGTCCAGTTAAAACCATTGGTGTATGTTTTGGGAGAATATGTGTGTTTAAGGTGCAAAGTACGATATCGGCAGGGACGTCATTTCAAGTTTTTCCAGGGGGGGAGGGCAAAGGGTAGAAACACAATGGATTTTTTTCAGAAAACAGCAAAAAAAAAAAAAAAAACTCCCACTTACATGTAAATACACTGAATTTTCGAACAGAGGGAGGGGCATTGACCCCCCTGCCCCCTTAATGATCGGCCTGGATGTCGGTTTATGTGTTGACTGTAACAATAAACTTAAGGGGTTTTAAAATGTTTCCATTTGAAAAAAAAATAATAATAAAAATGTAAAACAAAATGTTTAGATTATTTTTTAAGTGGAACAATAGTAATTGGATTGTGTGCTATTTTGAAATGCGTTAATATGCCGTCAGCAAAATCCAAATTAAGCGAATGGGTACTCAGACCTCACTGATGGCTACTGCTGGCCGCATGACGTTCACGTCATTATTCTTAACTTAAAGCAGTAAGCAGTTAAAGTATTAGCTTCGGTAGTATTAAGTACAACATTTACTCTCTTAGTGACAAGCAAGAATATACTTTGCCTTGTGTACGGAGTTAAATATTGACTGACACAGTAAAATTCAGTAATTTTTGATCATATGTGTTCAAAATTTCGATCAGAATTATTTTGAAGATAATAAGTCATTGAAACGATATTTTTCGTACCATGGGGATTCGAGCTCATGATCCTCGCATAATTACCATGGCGCTGTAATGAACTATAGCAATGCGTTTCCATTTCGAGACGCTATTTATTGAAGCAATGGCTATAAAAACCAAATAAAATAGATTTCTTCTATTAACAATCAAAATATGAACGGTCTTTTTTTCTTTTCAAAAGCGGTTAAAAAAACCTTCAAAATGATGCCTTACTTTTAAAGTTAGGTACAATATCGATAAAATTATAGCGATCTCAAAAAAGACCAACACACACGTCAGTTCAGAAATACATATGATTTTTAAAATGCCTACATTTATAACTAAAAGCCATTAAAACAAATATGAAGTTAACCTTGTTTCAAAAAATTATGCCACACTCCAAGAAAAAACCACACTGTTTAACACTGGGTGGACACATGTCCTTTATGTTATGCAGATAAACATATGAAAGAAAGTTTGCTTGATAATATAAATTAATAGATACATCATATGTAGATAACGTGTAAAAGTTTTAATCCCCCAACTCCTTACTTAAAAAGCACATTCTGTTACGTAATAGAAAGGTTACCTAACATTCCAAATAAATTCATTAATATTGTTTCGGAAAGAACGTAATGTATTTTAAAATACTTTTAGTGCATTAGTTTCAATGAATTCTCAAGAGATGAAGCAACAGTTAAAAAATGTTACCATTATATTTCCTTGGAAGCAATTTTAAAAATTTCCGCCAACGTATTTCTTTGATGTTAGTTGATTTTTGTATCTTTGGCTTTATTCATTTCCAATCAAATACATGTGACTTATTTCATTTACTTTACATAAATTTCAACAAGTGTACAATGATTTTCTGTTTCTATTTTTGGAGCATACTTTTTTACTGGAAGCGGTAATCTGTTTTATAATTTTGAACGCAAATGAATTCTCTTTGAATGATAAATTGTAACAGACTTCAAAGGCTTTCAGAAAATGAAAAAGTGGTGTTCGTCTTCAAAAGGACTAAAATACTTTATTCTCCTTCATTAGAATATTAACTGCTCTTTTTTTTCTAAAGGAGAGTATAATATTTTCAATAAATATTTAAAAGATATAACTGAGGAAGATAAAGTAACATGTATTACTAGTTGTTGAAAAAAGCAGTCAAGTGTGTTTTAATTAGATTTTTAAGTACTCAAGAAATTTATCACGTCTGACGTTACTATAAATATGAGAGACATCATTAGATTTTCTTTTAAATTAGTCGTACCTACAATCTTTATGTTGGTCATAAATCTTTACAGTGTAATTTTGCTTTTTCTGCTTTTTTCTAAGGTTTTAATATGGCATTACTACTGTCCATTCTTCAGCACTGTTCGTTTCCTGCCAGTAACATATCTGGCTAAAAACTGTAAAATTTTGATCTGAAATATGTAATTTGAAATCCCCCAGAAATCTTTCCGAAAAATTCAGAAAACTGCCTAGTAAAAGCATGTCGCGTTAGTGGAATTAATCAGACACTCTCAGAGTTAATAGAGTTGCTTATGGCTTGGCACTTTCCTGATTTACAAGGAAAGCTCTTGAAGCAAATACAGCTGGTGCTAAAGCATATTGGAAACCACATGTCCATTAGAAAATGTACAGTCATAGAAAAAAAAAGAAACATTCTGAATTATTCGACTGCTATACTTGCTAAGAACAAAGGAAAGGGGTCCTCTGACATGGATTAAAGTCTTCTTTAAAACTATGTGATTAAATTTTTGATAAGTGGCTATTATACAAAGTGAAATTAACACAAAATCTGAATTTTCAAATGGGAACCTCTGCATTTGGTTACATAATTAGATGCGGAGGGTCAAAAGTAAGCTGGATACCAAACGGCATTATCTTAGGACTAGTAGAACGAAAGTTATGACCGATCAAAGATTTAGGGACCACCACCACATGTAAAATGCTACTTTCAAGGTCAAGGAGTACAAAGAGTAGACAAATCATATTTTTCGAAAAAATTAACTAAAGCAAATCGGTATAATACGTTTGCTTTTTGAAATTAATAAAAATTCTCGGGTTTTGTTAAAGTTATAATATTTTATGAAACTTGAAGCAAAAACCTTACTGTTAGAGTGCAAGGTAAAAATACAACATTCTATATTTTTGATTAAACAAAGAAAGATGCATACTTTTAGCTGCGCACTAACTTAGGCAGCATATATCTTCTGGCGAGATGTTATGTTTTAAAAGTCTTTGTATTTATATAAACTTCTGTATTAGGATTGGCAATAATGTTAAAACTGTGGCTCAGAATTAAAAAAAAAAAAGTCTAATCGTCTCAGATTATTCCGAATAACCCTCCGAGATACCATATTTTTCTGTGAAAATCAAGTATCCACGTTAAAATTTTTCTGAATTACTGCATGTTGCATGAAAGCATACTTCTCAGTAACGGACAAAAAATTGGATTGTCTACCAGTTTTGAAATATATTCATTAGTTTTATTTACCGTTTCGCTTTCAACGTATGGCTACTGTTGAAAACAAAATACGTTATAAAATGCTGAGAATATTCTACAACTGGTGGATAAGCGTATTCCGCTTTCTTTTAACAGAAATCCACTGCTGTTGTGTCAGTTTTCACAGTTGTATATGGCCCCTAAAAACGATTCTTTTAGTATATCTTAAAAACTACTGGATATTTTGAGCTCCCGTTTTGGATTCTCCTTTGAAACTACTTCTAGATTGTTTCTCCGTCAAAATATTATATGGTTCCAGATAATTATTTTTTTTAAATATTAATTCCATAATTCATAAAAAATTCAAAATTTTATCTGAGAGGAAGTCAATGACGTTTTTATTGTTGGGTTGGTTCATACTTTGATATAAAAACACAATTTTTGCCGTACCTAACGTGGTTTAGGTATTATATGCACAAATAACAAACATATTTTTAATATTACGGGACGGCTTTTTCTCAGTTCAGTTGTGAAGCAACGGCTGGAGCAAATTTAAAACGGTTTGGTGTACAAAGTTAAATGACGTTGCTGATCACAAATATGCCATAAAAGGGGGGTTTTACAGAAAATTTTAAAGTTGATGCCAATTTTTATATAAAGACGACCCCTCAACAACAATTTACTAATAAAAATTTATAGAACACATAATTCCTGAAAAAAACACATATTACACGTGTCTCCAATGTTAATAGTCTTCAAATACGAGCGTTTCGTTTTTTTTCTCTATGACTGTACTTGGAATTCTAGCAAAGCTACAAAATCCATCGACATGTTTTCACAATAGTAGGATCTCAGTTAATCTGAAAGTGCGTAACTCAGCTGAAGGTGTGAAACACTCAATACAAGAAATGAGTACATCCTCGCACGTGCAGCTAAAAATGTTTTTTTCACAGATACTGTTTTAAACCCTTCAAAACTCAGAAAAGTTGATCGAAAATAATATGTGACTATTCGGAATTTTCTCAGAGTGCATTAATGTCGTTTTATTTAATTTTTCCTCATACTTTACGGACTTACACTCAATTTGATTGTCTCAAGATGAACTTCGCAGCAATAAAAATTTATTTGAAGTTAAGGTAACTGGTATGTCTATTGACTGTATCCGACAATAAAATAAAATAAAATAAAATTTTATGAACTTTATAATATCTGAAATACACTTGCAACGCAGAACACCGTAATTTATTTGTACCAAGATACACAAACTCCGGCATTTACCAAACGAATTAAAAGCTGTTCGATCACCAAACCTTCAGTTGAAGCCTTTTTCAAGTACTGAGTACACTTTAATTTAATGTGAATCTAGTAAATACTAGCGTAAGATATAAAGAAAAGTGCAAGTGATTCCCTATTGTCGTTGCAAATATTTACTAAGAGATAAATTAAAACAAAATGCATGTTTTAATGATATATCATTGTTATTAAACTTGTAATTGCAGACTTATTACTTGCTTTCATAAGCAACCTACTAAAAATGACCCGTAGAGATCAATAAAAAAAATGTACGGGGAAATGGATATCGATAGAGGATATCAATAGAGCTAAATCAGTAGAGGTCTACTGATATCAGTTGAACAAGATGCTATGGATCTCTATTGATATCCACAGATTCTACGGTTTTGTTCTACTGATATCACTAGAAGATGCTATGGATCTCTATTGATATCCATATATTCTACGGTTTTGTTCTACTGATATTACTAGAAGATGTTACGGATCCCTATTGATATCCATCACTCCTTGAGGGGCTACAGTACCAGTCATTATTGTGACTTAACCTTCAACAGTCCCCACTAGGCTTTATTTATTGAAAAATCCTAATAGTTACAACGTATAGTTACACAAAAACATAAAACAAATACAACATTTGATTACACAAAAAACTCACGTTCGAACAGGTAATGTTCGATTGTAGTCCCTACTAAAAATGACCAGTGGAGATCAATAAAAAAATTGTACGTGGAAATGACCAACGGATATCGATAGAGCTAAATCAGTAGAAGTCTACTGATATCAATTGAACATGATGCTATAGATCTCTATTGATATCCATAGGTTCTACGGTTTTGTTCTACTGATATCACTAGGAGATGCTATGGATCTCTATTGATATCCATAGATTCTATGGTTTTGTTCTACTGATATCACTAGAAGATGCTATGGATCTTTATCATCGATATCCATAGATCCTACGGCTTTATTCTATTGATATCACTAAAAGATGCTATGGATCTTGTATTGATCTTTATTGATATCAATGGGTCTCTACT
The DNA here is from genome assembly GCA_038373865.1 of Uloborus plumipes. NCBI lineage: Eukaryota > Metazoa > Arthropoda > Arachnida > Araneae > Uloboridae > Uloborus > Uloborus plumipes. The sequence continues at coordinate 54,228 of JAXGGA010001052.1, forward strand.
GATTTAACAGTATTGATATCCGTAATCCATTTCCCCATACAATTTCATTTTATTGATCTCTAAGGGTCATTTTTACTAGGGATAGAACTACTCGAACAAGGTGGTGTGTCATTGCACAAGTGGTGCGCAAAATAGCCAGCAGAACAAAACTGATATATACTGTTTATAATACCATTAATTAGCCACAGCATAAAAATTTTGTACATATCAGGGCATAACACTACATTGAAATCTCAAATTTTAATGAATATGCATCGAGACGCATTATGCATCATCTGGAGATGTATGGAAAAGACACCCTATAATGACGGTTCTTAGATTTAAGACAAACTTACTTATAGAACTTCAAATGCTCCATATTTCATAATGCTCACAATATACAATTTACACATGAAGAGGCCATTTTTTTTGTATCCAGTTTAAGGAATAAAAATGTATTTTTCTTTAATCATATTTTTAAATAATATCTTTCTTCCGACATATAATTCCGACAATATGACGAAAAGTCTATGCTCATTTATCAAGGTTTTTACGGCTAAAATTAATGGTTGAACCACATGTCTGTGATGATTTGAAAGAAAACTATTGATTTTTATTAAGGGAAAAAAAGGGAAAAAAATGACTGGCATTATCTATGAATCTGTAATATCAGATTGTAAAAAGTCAGAAATTTTGCTAGTTAAAATTTCAGTCGAAATTAATTATTTTAAAATTATATTTATCTTTATTTGTAAAGTTTAAAATCATCTGCTTTTTTTAATTATTATTATTAATAACCTACCTAGCTCACTAATTTTACCAAGGCTTACTACTTAGGTTTAAACTTAATGATTTCATTTCTACAGATATCAATTGGAATTAGTATACTACCTATCGGATTTCTATTGATGTCAATTAAAGCTTTAAGTGCCATCAGGATAAGTATCCTACTGACCAGATTTCTGTTGATATCTATAAAGCTTCTATTGATATCCATTGGGATGCTTTCCTACTGACCAAATCTCTATTTATGTCTATAGGGCTTCTATGGATATCTATTGAGGATATGATCAATAGGCTACAAATATCAATAGCTTCTATCGATACCAATAGAGACATCTATAGAAATCAATTCATATCAATAGAACTGTACGGATATCAATAGATTTTTCTATTGATCTCTATGGGTCATTTTTAGTAGGGTTCAGAATAACTAACGGATAAAATATCTGATTTCATAATGATATTTCATTAAGACTGAGATTTTAGTTGTAATATTATCAAAAATGTTCGCACATGCATGAGTAGCTAAAAAATCCCTCAAATGCATGCAACTGCTTAATTCACCTTAGTAAAGTAAATATGAGACAAAATAGACTAAGTGTTACTTAGAGTGTTATGGCACTTACTAAGTGAAAATGAGATCTGATTTCCCGATGAGTTTACATCAAGACTTGGATGTTAACTGTAAACAAAAGAAAAAAAAACATATGTGTATAAGTAGGTGTCGTTATAAAATCCCCTCAATTAAAACACAAGCAATAGCTCTCATCTCATGGTTTTTGCAGAAGCTTCTTACTAAGTGAAGGCGCAATGAGATTTTATTAAGACTGAAATGTTAATAATAGAATTATCAAAATGTACGTACATGCAAAGGACAATAAATAATCCCCTAAGTGTATGCTTCAACCAGTTAATTTCCCTCTAACAACGCAGTTAATATACGAAGAGTCATTGATTTTCATGAACCTTATTCATTACATTGCTATAAATTGTTATTATTTTTTTAAATAAAAATGCTCTACATTACAATTTTTAAAAAAATATTATAAATAAATCAATGTGTCTAAATCTAAACATTGCAAAACAATGAATTGGATATTTTCTCAGCTATGTCATACTTCTTCTGTAAGTGGCGGTTCCTCCTTTCTCCATTACTTGAACTCAGTTTCATTTTTCCGAAACATTCTCAACACTACATGTTCATTTAAAGCATGAGCGCTACATTATGTAATTATACACAAAAAAACATAGCCATTAAATGGCCCAATGATCCTTTTAACACTTAAATACACTAAGACACACAGAGTCACACATACAGGGTGTCCACTCCTATCGTGGACCAATAGCTAATTTCTAAACCGTTAGAGATACGCATATAGTGCATTTAGGAAAAAATCTCCAAATTACGAAAGGAATTTTGGGTCTATTCAATGTTTTTCAAAAAATCAAATTTTGAAAGAGTTACGAAATTTAAATTTTTATACAGCCCCCCAGTCCTATCAATCATATTTAGTAAAACATTCTTGACACTGTAACGTTTAAAACTAAAAAAAAATCACTGTTCTACCATAAAAATTGACCGAGTTATGACGTTTTGAAAAATCAAGATTTTGAATGATTTCGCATACGGTCCCTTTAGTGATCTCTGGATGACGTCATGAAATAATGCAAAATCTTGATTTTTCAAAACGTCATAACTCGGTCAATTTTTGTGGTAGAACAGTGATTTTTTTTTTAGTTTAAAACGTTACAGTGTCAAGAATGTTTTACTAAATATGATTGATAGGATTGGGGGGCTGTATAAAAATTTAAATTTCGTAACTCTTTCAAAATTTCATTTTTTGAAAAACATTGAATAGACCCAAAATTCCTTTCGTAATTTGGAGATTTTTTCCTAAATGAACTATATGCGTATCTCTAACGGTTTACAAATTAGCTATTGGTCCACGATATGAGTGGACACCCTGTATAATTTCTCATTACGTTCCTTCCGCAAGTTATTCAGACCTGAATATGACTGCATCATTAAGTATTACCAATTTAGCAGCTTCACAGCATATTCAACGGAGGAGTTGAAGAGGGCAATCATTCCCATACGCATCTGCGCCCAGAAATTTGCATAATTATTAATTCGGACGCAGTGTTCAAGCTAATCAAAGGGACTAAACACCTCTCCCAGAGGCAAGCTTTTGTATTATATCCTAATGAATTCGGGATTGTTGTCGTTAGTGCGATTGCTCGTACTACTTCAAAATGATTGAAGTGTTGCTGTAAATTTCAAAGTTTTGCTCTCAGATACTAATAAGTTAGTTTGGTAGGAAATTTCAACAGCATCAGCCATTAGTTAGAATTTATGTAGCTCGCTTTAAAAATTAAAGGGTTTTTCTTGCCTTCTCCTTGTACTAAACTACTTCATAAAAACAAGTTGATACTAAACTCTTTAACTAACGTTTCTACAATTTATGAAATGAAATTTCCACTGTAGTAAAAGCATCATTTACTGCAAAAAACACCATGCAGAGGCAACAATTAAGTTAAATCTTTGTTTCACTACATGGTTTTTATGATAAACCTGGGCTCAACTTCTGTATAATCAAACTAAATATTGAAGATTTCCAGAAACAAATTTTAAGTTAAATAAATTTATTCACTAATGAACCTATCTTACGAGATATGTGTGTTACTAAGCAAGAAATAATAGTAAAAAAATGCTTTAGGACACCTTCAAAATTATATACCTTTAATAGTTACAGTCCATGTTTCTCCTTAAGTTTAAGAGATGAAAGAAGGGTGTCCTCGCTGTTTCGTCGACTTAAAATCTCTTCGCCCTCTAGTTTTTCCCTTTCAATCTTATATTTTACGATAGTTAAATATTTTGGTTCTTATCTGTTAGCCGGGTGCAAGTAAAAAATCTCCAAATAATGCATCGTTAAATAATGCAGAATTTCCCCAAATTTCTTACAACCATATTTGTTTACCATTAAGCGTACTTTTGTTCCGTTGACAGATTTGTTATTTGCTTCGCTTAGCGACATGGAAATTTTTGATTTTTCGCTTGCTCCGGGCTAACGGATAAGTACTAATATTTGAAGTAAGTAAAAGTACTGAAACAGAAAAATATGAAAAAGAAGATTCTGCCTCATCAATTGCTTTATTGTCACATTTTGGTTTTAATGGGCTACTCACTTCGTTTCTTTGTACCAAGGTAAATAACGTGTAATATAATAAATGTGCCGTTTTTGTTTTTTGTTTTTTTTTTTTTTTTTTCATTTGTTGACTACAAAAGGATGTTAACTCGCGAGAGCTCACGCCATGTTTTGTCACACGAGTGCTTGCGCGGGGTCGAAAACGACCCCAATGTGTTTTTCTTCATTTCTTTTCTTTTTTTCATGACTTCTTTATTTTATTTTATTCATTTATGTTTTTTCACTAACGGAGACTTCTACAATGATTAGTTTTTGATTTGAAAGGCATAAAGAAAGTGTTTTATGAACTATTGCGAAAATGCTCCAGCTCTCAAACACATCAGTAACATTTTTTTGCGTTTCCCTTTGGTGCAGGAAGAAAAATACTTATATTTCGAACTGGAGTACAAACATTAGCTATAAATTTATTTCTTTGCCAAAAAGTTTCTTTATCTCTTCCAATAAAGATGTCATCTGTATCAAGATTATCATAATTTTTGCTAAAAGAAAATTTGCTTTCACTGTCCTAATCACCAAATTTTTCTTCATTGCTAAACCTTCATCGTCTAAAGTGACACATATTCATCACTTTCTCCATCGTCTAGTAATTAGCTAAAATGCTTCATCCCTTGCTCATTATGGAGTCGGCATCTCTTCTTTGTTATAGTAGTGCAAAAGCAATTGAAAAATATGAATTTTGCTCGAACAGAACTACATAATCATTGTGAACGACACGCTTGTAAATTGAAAATCATGGCTAGAAGAAGAATTGCTGACAACTACTTCTTTTTCACAAAATGTTTCGAAATTCTTTGAATGGAACAGACTCCAAACACCTGTTCCGTTCCGAGAACTTTACTGCCGTCAGTACTCGCGTGCGGTCGTAAAAGACTCCAATCGCAAGAATCCCCTTAATTTACAAGAATTAAAAGGATTTAAGAAAATTCCAACCACACCTTCCTATCAATCAAGGACACAATGGCAGCTACCCAAAAGATGGTTTCCTTATCTGTCCATGAAATTCCAAGATGAAATGTCCAATGAAAACAAAAATGGCTGGGGTCGTTTTCGACCCCGCGTGAGCTTCGCGTGTTAAGGGACATTTTCAAAAAGTCTGCAAACCTCGTACAGAAACGACTACAAAACGGTCTCAAATGAAGTATTTTAAATGCAACCGACAAATGTCTGAAATAAAAACACTGGGTGAGACATTTTGTTCTCAAAATTTTCGCTTCCAGAGTACAGTAAACTCCTGATTATATAATTGTATTTAGTGAATGCAGAAAAATGTTAGTGGCTTATTGCTCATTTTTAGCTTTTATAGATATTTTTCACATTTAATGCTATAGTTTAAGTGGGTATAATTTTCATAGGCTTCCTTTCATTTGCCTTTTGACCGTAAAAACTAGGTAGCGATACAACATTATTTTGAAATTCTGTAGGACTACGAACCGCACTAATATGGTTGCCGTAAAGCAAAAAATAGATTATAGAAAGCTATAGTGTTTCAATATTATGTGTGTGGCGAGCATTCATATGAAATATATGGACAGATATTTTGCGATGTTGGACTACTTACTACGATTTTTCAATGTCTCGCTATATTTAATATAAATATAATTATAACGCAAGTAAAATAAATAATACGTACTTTCCCCCTATCTAAATAACCTAATTTTCAAATTTGGTTTTTCGCATTAGTTGATTGATTATAAGTTCATTTTGTTCTGATTTGTGTCTACTGTTATACCTGCTTTTGTTTTTAGATATATTTTAAGACTTTTACACCTAAGATCACGGTTTTCCTTATCCTAACTCCTTGTTTTTTATTCGAAAGTAGGATAAAAATGATGGCAACACTATGTTATCAACAACACACAATATTGACGAAAACGGTGTAGCTAAATTCTCCGACTCCATTTTTACTCCATAAAATTATTCTATTTTCTATTCTAAACGAAAAAAAAAGTTTCTCAGAAGATATTTCGCTCCTCAAATGCATTTACCAGCAGACGCACGGCTTCATAAATAGCGAGTTCTTTTTATATGCACGAGAGAGAAAAAGTGAATGCCAGTTTATGAATAATTTACCTAAATATGTTTTCAGGAACAGGACTTAGTGATTCCAGCATCGTGGATTGCTTTCCTGGGCTCAATTGAGCGGAAATATTTTTCCATGAGATTAGGCAGGAGAAAGAGCTTATACATTATTTCACCTTGTCGACTCGGGGAGTAATATCAAATGTTCAAGATGAAAAAAACCAAAAGGGAAAAATGGGGAAAAAGGGAAAGAAAAAAATAGTACTTCTACGATTGAGGAAAATGCTTGTTTCAACAAGATTAACCTGGGTTACAATTTATTGTATTCTTTAGATTTAATGATCCTAGTTTTATGCATATTTTAATCAGCAGTTTCGGTTTCATTTTGCGTGTTAAGTATCATTATGTATGCTGATTGATGCATTTTAAAAATAAATGTTTCCTCTACATTTCCATAATTGGAGAATGTAACTTATTAAATTACTAAGTCATTCATTTAAAAGTTTATTTTGTAAAGGAATGCTATGAACTATGATTAACTAGCGCATGAAGTTAAATAACAACAAAAAAAAAAAAAAATACCGAAAGATGAAAACTGTGTGCTCATGTTAAAATCAAATAGTGAAATTTAAGTAAAACATACCAAAGTTCAAATTTCTTTTTTCAAGTGGGTCATTTTTCAAATACTAAATTAATTGTCGATAACTTCAAAACTAGTTACAGTTATGTGTCTTAACTTTCAGGTCAAGCATAGATAGAAGACATTTCAGAAAACACACGAAAGAAGGAAATGCCATCTATCTAAGAATTTGAAGAATTTTTTACAGACCAGGAGTTGAATAATCCCTCATCTAGTCCCCCTCCTCCTGTCCCCTTCTCAAAGTATTTATTCGTAAGGGGAAATTGACTGAATTTGTGTCCACTACAATGCACCCCTTAGCCTTGAGTCCTTTATTGATCACATGGAGTTCTTCAATACTCTATTCTAATTCCATATTCAATGGTTCAGTCATGTTTCTGCCGAGGACAAATGTGCTGCTGATTTTTGGGTGAAAAAAATTTTGACTGGATATTTTGAAACAGGCGAAATAATTCTGATCTGAATGAGTAGCGCCTAAAAAAGAAGCGAATATATTTTAACACCGCTAGCTAAAAGTATTTTAACAGCAATGAGAAATCTGCATTCATGCAGTTTTCAGCGTTCCAACAAAAATTGTTTTCACGGAAAACTGGTACAAGCCGTTAAAATTGCAAAATGTTGCATCGAAAAATAATTAGAAATAGACTGTCGTTTCGGAATTTTATAAAAAATGTGTATATGCTAATTGATATAGTACTGAATTGGACACATGTACAATATCTCCCCCAACTATTTCTTCATGGTGAGTTTGAACTAACACCAAGTATTTTCCGAAGATGAACTTAGGATTTTCTAGGTTTAGTGGGCCAACTTGATATTCAGAGCATCTCGCAAACAAATGAGTTTTGCAAAATATACGAGGGACGTATAAGAAGTCATAAGAAGAAATATTTTCTCGCGGGGGTTCTTAGTTATGAAGTGAATACAGAACTGCATATCTTCTCGGGGAAAAAAAAGCCTTTTGAAGCTAAGAAAAATGCAGAATCATTCTTACTTCGAGAAAAATACATTTCCGAAACAAAATTTTCCTTCTTCTTACTCAGCTTTTGTTTCGAAAACTCAGCAACAATATGCAGCTTCCAGAGTATCAAAATATTTATATCATTCTCACGAAAACATATCCAATTTTTTCACGCCTTTTGCACATAATGCTTACAGTAAGCTACTTTTTATCCCAGAACCTACCGTGAAGCTGAGATTTTTCTTGCACGAAATCCGATTTGCTTTAAGCTTCGTTGAATAACAGGATTTTTGAGGAATACGGAAAAGCATCAACGGTGAATGGGAAAATGCTAAATCGATAAATTTAAAGGAAAACGTTGTATTTGAAACATTGAGATTTTTTTTCAAACGTTCCCCGCTGAATATGAAAAAGACATTATCAAAGATATATTAAGCTCAGGCAGGAAATATTCATTTCATTTATGTAATTTCTCCGAAAAATATTTAGTTCTCCGGTAGGTCTAACTACTCAGGATAATGAATATGTGTATATTGAAAGTACAGAAAAAATGTTTTTTGATCTCGGCATGTGAAACTACAGAAAATTTTCTAGCAATAGATGTTTACCTTGGTTTCTGTGAATCAGTAAACAGTGGATAGCTAAGAGAAACGAATTAGCTGCAGTTATCTACTTATATTAAAAACTAAGTATCTTTCTAAATATCTTTCTTTCTATCTATGTCACGCTTCTTTCTCCTGAACGCCAATGAACTGAAAGTCGAACCAGGTACCGATAGATAGGTAATTTTTCAGGCTTCATTAGTTTCAATCTATATAGTTATACGATTTTAATTAGCGAAGATATCAATTAATAAGTAGTCAAGTTTAAAGCGATTAAGCCTAATAAATGATTAAATATGAAATCCATTCTTGCAAACCGTCGTTGCTATGAAACAGTGATAACAATGATAATGAGAATTTTGAATGAAGGCTTAACTAAATCAAACACGAAACTCATAAGCGGGCCACTTACGTAGAATTTTTATCGCTAGCTACTGGTAATATTTTGAAACATTCATTTGTTGAAAAGCCATCTACTTATATTAAAAACTGAGTGTCTATGTCTGCTTTTTTTCTTTGAGCGAGCTGAACTTACTGAAACTCTCCTCACCATCTTGAAGGCGCGTAGCATCTCAATAATTCGAAGGATTTTTTATATAGGAAAAAAGTAAAGGCGTGAAGCGCCTGTTAGCGAGCCGCCTTGGCGGGGAGTAGTTTCTTGAAAATTTCCTCACTACTTTAAAGGCATGAAGTGCCCGTGCAACGCCGGGCCACGTGCGTGGGATGTCTTGAAATTGAATGAACATTAAATTCTATCAAATAATAAACTTCAGAATGAGGTAAAAGTTAGAGAGGGAGGACGTTATGCATCAACATGCCGCAGGAAGCTAATCTAGCTGCCCTGGCAGCTAGTCACACAATAAAATGTGAAGAAAAAAATGTCTATCTTGTGCTATATTTGGTGGCAGGTTAGAATTACTCACGAGTTGAAAATCGCTACATTTTCTGAATCATATAGAAATATTATTTTATTTTTTATGAAGACAAAGATAAAGTTGTCTTTCTCCTCTAATAGTCCAAGAGCTTGCAAAGTCAAAAAAAAAAAAAACAATTTTAAGACGTCTGGCTCTTCAGTATATCTTTCTCTATGCTCTTCTAAACAGCATGCCAGGTGTCTGGCAGAAGAGAGTGGTTGCGTTTTTTTACTGCGCATCACACTTGTACTGGAAAAAACAATGATTTTTAAGAGATTTTTGGGCAGTTTCACTTCAAATCAATTATAAAAAAAATGTTTTTAACCCCACCCTTTCCGACGTTAATAAATCTTGTTGTGAACGCTTATGACAAGATAAGTAATCCTACCAAGTGTAAATTTCTACTTCAACAATTATACGAAATACAGAACTGTTTTTTAAAAAAAATCCAAAAAGTCTTTACATTCTACTTCTTTTTTAATTATAGTATAATAAAAATTCAAAAACAACTGTTAAGGCAAGAACTAGAGCTTTCCATTGCTACCTTACTTGACATACTTACGACAGGTTTAAGTTTCTAATTGCCCCAAAATGGTTGAAAAATGACTATTTTTAATAGCAAAAATGTGATGCACGGCATAAAACGCAAACAGTCTCTCAGCCGCCAGACTTCCGCATGCTTCTTAGGGAGGGGGCATAGGGAAAGATATATCCAGAACCAAACGTGGTAAAATTGTCACTCTTAACGTTGTGATATCTCTTAGATTCTAAAATCTCCCCTCAAAGAAGTTTTTTTTTTTTAATTCTGCTAATTCTGAATATATTATTAGTTTAACATTATGTTGGAAAAAAAAGAATTTTTTTTGAAAAATAGAAGAATTGTTTCTCGAAGAAAAAACAATGACACAAGTTTGAAATTATTTGGAGGAGTCAAGATGCAAATATCTCATTGCGGTGATAACTGCAAGGAGCCCACCTTTAATGCTTATTTAAATTTTAAAATAATCCCTTTCATTCACAGTGTGAGATATGTTGTTCAAAAAGAGTTGACCAAAATGCAGGTTTTATTAAGTAAGCAGTTCTTTCCAATAATGCTTGATATCGCCAATTAGCAATATGATGCTGAGAAAAAGGAGCAAGTAAACACGAGATTTGATCCAACATAGCAGCAACATTACAACAGCAATAATTATAAGTTCATGTTTACGCTCAACACAGTTTAAAGGCCCATTTTATTATTCTTAAAACCTTTGTGATAATAACTTTGTGATACATTAAAGATTGATATTCTATGAAATATTTAATCTTGATGCTCCGAAACTATTTGTTAAAATGTACTTTACTAGTAACCCTGCTACTTAAAAATACATTTCAAAAACACCAGACAGAAACTGATAACAGAAGAGAGATTAGTAAGCAGCGGTTACTAATAAATGAAAAACACATAAAAATTTAATATTTTTAAGTTACGTACCATTAATTTCAAAAAAAAAAATTCCTTATTTATTTATTTTTGTTAATCAAATGCTTTTGTTTGACTGGCGATATTATAGTCTGAATTGCTGTTATTAAAAGTCGAAGTTTGTACTTTTCTATCCATAAATATGTAACAAAACTCTTGCAGAATAAGTATTTGCTCTTGTAGTAGAAAGCAATTTCTTATCCATTTTTCAAACTTTTTCTACATAGGCTGATTTTAAACATATTCATGCTTTTCTCAAATATTAATAGAAAATCTCATAAGAATTTTGCTACGTAATCTACTCGTTCCTACCACGCACCTTATTATCATATAAAGTAAAATGAAATTCATTTTGTACAAGATTGCGTAAGGAAATTCAACTATTTTTCCATAAGAATCTCATTACATATTCAGCAAATCAGGTGAATATATATTTTTAAGACAAGAGTTCTTTGAGAAAAATTGGCTACGGTGGGAAAAAATACTTTAAAAAATCTGCAAAGTGTTGGAACTTATATTATGGACCTCTCTTTTTTTGCAATTAAGTATAATGGTCGCAACAATTATAAAAACTAGAATAGTTGTGACTTTAAGCACCTACTATTTATTGGTTTATTTATTTTTGAGACTTGTTCCCTTATGAATTTTTAATTCTCCTTTAAGAGATAAAAGCAAGTAAAAACATAAATGTAAGTTTTTATTAGAAGATTAATTCAGATCCATTTGACTTACTTTCAAGGCTAAGTAACAGTTTTTCTGCTTTTCCAAATGCATCATGAGTTCTTTTAGTTACAATCATACTAAATTTTCATGCATTATGTTGAATTTAGCTAAACGTTTACTGATACTTAGTTACTTCACACAATACAAATTAGTTTTTCATGGACAAAGAACATATTTTTTGGTTAAAAATATGTTTTTGATCTTTTATGTATTTATTTATGTATCTCATTATATAATATCTTTTTTATTTACTTATTTTATTTACTTCTTTTTTTATTAATTTATGTTATTTATTTATCTATTTTAATTTTTTTTAATGTTTTTTGGAGAATTAAAATTGTTTATTGCTTTCATTTGATCACTTTTGATGCTTTGATCTTTTAAATTACTATGACGACAAAATACGAGAAGTCCGTTGTTATTTAAATTAATTTTGAGAGACAACTTCCCATCGTCATGGCTACAAATCGTCTGTTGTTTGCGTTTATTCCTTTTGTTTTCAAGGCTCAAACACCTTTTATACTAAAAACGGGGATTTTGTAAAATAACAGATTTTTTGGTTAACTTATATCATTATTATTATTATTTACATTTTTATGCGAAACGTACACAGTGCAAATATAACTTTTAAAATAAGTGTACGGGGAACAAATTGAACATTTTATAACCATATATTTACTATAGTATCCTTATTAGAATACATAAAATCATATGTCATGAAATGACGGGAGCTAGTTTCTTTTGTTTAAATTAAATTTCATTTTTAAAAACAAAAGATCTAACGAATAGGGTCCTATCTCAATTTGTAACTGCAAAAAACATAATTTGAATTCAAATTGTTATAATTTAAATTAATGTCAGATACTACATTTTTTTTATTTAATTTATCTAACCAACTAACGGTTTAATTTCTTGCATAGAAATAGGAGCCTGAGTTGGGCTTTATTGGTCTGAAAGACTTTATTAGCAACACCACCTAATTACAGTGAGACTGAATTGAAAGTTGAATGTGAAGATTCCTTCCGAAAGATGAACTCGTACATATACCTGGATATACCTTCCAACTGGTAGCTAACATACCTTTCACAACAGCGAGAAGTCCGCATTCATGCAACTTGTATCAATATAAGAAGCTCTTTCGCAAAAGAAATTTCTTTCTTCAAGGAAATCGATTTGAACCGGCAAAACCCCGAACTTAAATTTGGAATGTTTCTAAATATTTTTAGTGTTATTGGAAGGTTAAATCACATTTTTTACGATCCTTTCATAACATTTTAAATATTTATCTTTGTTAAAAAATCCATTCTCCCAATTCTTCTCCATTGCGGTTTAAAAATTGATTAATACCTGAAAATTAAACATTTAAACTTTTTAGGCTGACATCTTGAATTTTATTATTTGGTAAAATTTTTTATTCGTATACTTTTCATATTTTCAATAGAATTGTATTTTTACTAAAGATACATTCTAACTAAAAGTACTAACTAAAAGTACATTCATTTTTAAACCTTCAGGGGCACTACTTGGAAAAAAATGAAAAACCACAAACGAACTTACTTTTCATAATATTTTAGCATCATTAAACCGTTTTCCACTGAAAAAAAAAAATATTTTCGGTTAGAACTATGCGTTCTCAAGACGAGGACGCTGCCCGTCTAGAGCATTGAAAGAGCGAAGTGCTGCGTATAAGAAAATCGCACTTACAATCATGAACTCAACTTTTGTATTTGAACTTTTACTAATTTATTTACTTTTAATTTTACTGCAAGCATATATTCTAGTGTAATAGATAGAAATTGAGGGTAAAAACATAAACAAATTTATAAAAATAATATAGCAATGTGGAAAATAATTGTAATTTAATAAATTGAAATCATTATATTCACACATTTACTGATTTATTGACTTTTAATCTTACTGTAAACATATATTCTAATGTAAAAGATAGAAATAGAGGGTAAAAACATAAACACAATTATAAAAATTATATAGCAATGAGGAAAATAATTGTATTACCACAAACTGAAAGTGCTAGTGCTGCCATCTATTGAGGAATCAGACCTGACGGATCCTATGTGTGCACTGTCCCCGTGGTGAGAACACATAAAATAAACGTCTAATTCTCAATCTTTTTGCACTGTTAAAATTTACTAAATTTTTTTCTTGAATCTAAGGATCATATTAAACTAAAAATCACGACTTGTAGCTTTTTACTCCCTGTCTTTTTATTCTAAAAAAAAAGAAATTCTCCGCCCAAAAAATCGCATATTTCAAGTTTCTCTGAGGGAAGGAAAGAAATGTTGGATGGTGCTGACATCTGTTGAGTAAAGAGACAACTATAAGGGCTTTGTAAAAAATCAATAGTTTTTTTTGCAGAGAGCTGTACATTTTCAGGAAAAAAATGTTAAAAATACGTTCTCAAGGCGAGAACGGTGCCCCTGAAAGGGATACGTGTAAAATATGTTCCATTGCACTTACGTTTCCATTAATTTGCTTCGTACCTTTTATAGCACCCATATTGGATTTCGCCATTTTGACAAAAATGCTCAAGGTTAAACGTCTGGCACTCAACGGATTCAGAATCAGCAGGTCAAATTCATATAGAAACCACCAAAAAATCTCATATATATATATATATATATATATATATATATATATATATATACATATATACATATATATATATATATATATATATATATATATATATATATATATATATATATATATATATATATATATATATATATATATATATATATATATATATATATATATATATATATATATCAACTGTAAAACCAGCAATTTTACAATTTACAACTGTAAAATTAACAATTTTACAGTTTCCTACTGTAAAATTAACAATTTTAGTTTCCTACTGTAAAATAATCAATCTTAGTTTATTATCGCAAAAACAACATTTATTTTTTACAGTCAGTTTTCATTACTTTAAGCATAATTGATTTGATACATTAAGTACTTTAAATTATTTTTAGCAAAACTAAAGTATTTCTTCTCCACGTATGGCATGCTCCTTCTTTGAACTGAAAAACAAAATAAGATACGCGACTAACTCACATAGCAAAGAGTTATGTAATAACATTATTTCTATCCTACGTGTTACAACATTGTATCTACTCAGAAACTTCTCACTTCGGGTGATCCATCATCGGTATACATACATATATATATATATATATATATATATATATATATATATATATATATATATATATATATATATATATATATATATATATATATATATATATATATATATATATATATATATATATATATATATATATATATATATTTAGGTGTTTTTATATGAGGTCCGCCCTCGGGCGTGCACGAAGTCAGTGTAAATAACAACAATTAAAAAATATTTGAAAAACGTCTAGAAAAAGTTTTGAAAAAACGTTAAAGATTCAAAATGCAATACGACAATTTTTCATAAACAACTAGAATTTCAAAAAATATCTGGGTAAGTTACTGCTTCGTCTACGGAGAGCGGGAGCAGTTGGTGAAAATAATAATTTGCAGGTTTCTGAAGAGGTCAGCTGCACACGAGTTAGCATAACAAGAAAGGATTTTAAGTTTTGAGAGGTCCAAAAGGACGAAAAAGTGAAATACTACTGCCAACTCATGAATACAACCAACCCCCCCGCTCTGACCTGCAAATAAAAGAAAGACAGATCACTTACCCAGTATTAGAAAAAAGAAGCAACACCATTATTCGTATTCCTCTTGCTCAATCCTTTTCCGTACCAAGTCGATGCGGTTCGCAGAGCTCGCTTCCATGCAACACCTCCCTCAAAACGGGTTTAAGTACAGCATATCATCAGAGTTGAAAGGAAACCGTTGCCAAAACGTAGTTGTTTGGGTGAAAAAATTATCGATTCTGCCGAAAAGATTTATTAAACAAATTAAGGTAGTAAAAGATAAACTCTGCAGGATAGTTGTTTTGGTAATATAGACCAGCAATGAATTTGTAAACCTGTTTGTTAAAATGTTTCTTATCGTTACAGATCTTGAAAAATCTGCAGAGTTGGCCGATTATGATATTTATAAAAATTTTTTTATTTAAATTACTAAACCAATGAGGCATGCACTTTGCATGAAAGTTGAAATGTTCTTTTTTATCGTAAAGATCTGTTGAAAGTTGAGAATCTCTAATTTTAAAGGAAATATCTAAAAAGTTCGCAGAATCAATTTCTTCATTGGCCTTGTTTAGTTGTAGTGTTTGTGGGTAAACAAGTTTAAATTCTTCTTCCATATTTTTATTAAAGACGAGGATATCGTCGATATACCTGAAAATGCTGATCCTTTTATTATATTTAACAGTATAGTTAAATTCATAGTAAAAAAGATATAAGTTAGCAGCTGTGCTGGAGTAATTTGTACCCATGCCAATTCCATGTATTTGTTTAAAAGTGAAATTATTAAAAGTGACAAAATTGTTGAAAATGCAATAATGGCAAAGACTGTCGAAAAAACTTCTATCGATACCAAGTTCCACTCCGATATAAAAAGAATCGTAAATTTTCATGAGAGTAACGTATAAGTCTTCTAGTGGAATGTTGCAAAATAGATTCTCAAAATCAAAAGTATATATTGATGTGGGTGATGAATTCATTTTACTCTTGATTTCATAGCTATTATCGATGCACCAGAAATAGCTCGAGAGCTTATATTTGTTTTTCAAAAAGGTGTAAATTTGCTTCAACATAGATTGAAGTTTGACGTTAATGCTTTTTCCGAAACTGTTTGTGGTTGAACAAATAAATCTAAATTTAATCGGGGATTTGTGAAACTTGGGAGTCATAAAGATAAATGGTGTAGACTGAAAATTTGAAATTTACACATTTTTTCCCATGGCTAAGTGTAAAAAAAGAAATTGTAAAACTTGTGTAGTTAGTGGAGATTTTGTCGATGTCTCGCCGAACGGCCAAATCCCTTTTTGCAAACATAACAATGTCATATACAAAATTACTTGTTTGACCTGTATGCAATGCTACATCGGACAAACTTCCAATGAACTACACCTAAGAATAAACCTACATCGTTCTCAAATTAATAAAGCTGTCCATCCATCATTTGAAATTAATCATTTTCGTTTACATTCCTTTGATAATATAAAAATTGATATACTAGCTTTAATAGAAGACACTGACGAACGACTCAAAGCTGAAAATAATTTCATTTTTAAGCATAAAACCTTATATCCTTACGGTCTTAATACAAATCTTAATTTTTTAAATACAAACGATATTATCAATGTCTTCAAATTACTTCGAAATTTCAACAGCAAATCCGTAATTAATAGGGGGCATAGAGGCTCTCACAAAAACAGCAAACGCATAAACAACATCAATTTAACGCAATGGTGCAAAGAAACAGAAAGCAATTTTATAAACCATTTTAACGTCGGTCAAATTAAAAACAGTATTTTTAAATTAAAAACTTCCACTCTGAAGAAATTGAAAACAAGTTGTTCGAAATACAAGTTTGTAAATAAGCAATGTAAGGACTTAATTTTTGATCTCATTAATTATCGTATTAAAGCTGAATTGCCATTAAGGAATAATATCTATTTTCCAATATTATTTCAACAGAAAAGTTTCGAAAGCATTCCTTTTAGTAAAATTCTAAACAATTCAACTACCTTTTTTCCCGTACAGAATAAAAATATTATTGCAGCTTTTAAATATCCAAAACCTTTCTGCAAAGGGATTTTTAACTACCGTGAGATAGCTTTTTCTAACACACCAAGCAATATTCCTTGTAAATGTATGGAAAATGATTTTAATAGTTTTTCTGATCCTGTTCATAAACACGTAATCACTGGCAATTTAAACATTATAAAAAATGCAAACGTTAAAAATCTCATGAATTTCGGAACGAAATTCAGGTTAAACACCAAATGTAATTTTAATAAGGTAGTTAGGATTTTCATACAGAACTTGGACAATTTCATAAAAAATACTGCTTACGCAAATTCAACGCCGTTTGAAGCCTTTCAAGAATGGAAGGACAATGTTATCATTGAATTTAAAACCTTCTTAACTGCAAAAATAAACAGTAATGAATATCAGTATCAAAAACTTGACAAACATGATGTTGAATATATACAGAAATTAAAAGATCTTTTCATTTTTGTTCCCATTGATAAAGCAGCAAATAACTACGGTATCATATGAAAACAATTTTATATAAGTACAAGCTTACAAGAACTTAATTCATCTTTTTATTATAGTAAGTCTAACCTTAGCACTGAAATCGTCTTAAAGCAGTTTATTGCTTTTAAAAAACTTTGCAAATCGAGGTTCGCATTTAATTTTTCAATTTCAAATTTTCAGTCTACACCATTTATCTTTATGACTCCCAAGTTTCACAAATCCCCGATCAAATTTAGATTTATTTGTTCAACCACAAACAGTTTCGGAAAAAGCATTAACGTCAAACTTCAATCTATGTTGAAGCAAATTTACACCTTTTTGAAAAACAAATATAAGCTCTCGAGCTATTTCTGGTGCATCGATAATAGCTATGAAATCAAGAGTAAAATGAATTCATCACCCACATCAATATATACTTTTGATTTTGAGAATCTATTTTGCAACATTCCACTAGAAGACTTATACGTTACTCTCATGAAAATTTACGATTCTTTTTATATCGGAGTGGAACTTGGTATCGATAGAAGTTTTTTCGACAGTCTTTGCCATTATTGCATTTTCAACAATTTTGTCACTTTTAATAATTTCACTTTTAAACAAATACATGGAATTGGCATGGGTACAAATTACTCCAGCACAGCTGCTAACTTATATCTTTTTTACTATGAATTTAACTATACTGTTAAATATAATAAAAGGATCAGCATTTTCAGGTATATCGACGATATCCTCGTCTTTAATAAAAATATGGAAGAAGAATTTAAACTTGTTTACCCACAAACACTACAACTAAACAAGGCCAATGAAGAAATTGATTCTGCGAACTTTTTAGATATTTCCTTTAAAATTAGAGATTCTCAACTTTCAACAGATCTTTACGATAAAAAAGAACATTTCAACTTTCATGCAAAGTGCATGCCTCATTGGTTTAGTAATTTAAATAAAAAAATTTTTATAAATATCATAATCGGCCAACTCTGCAGATTTTTCAAGATCTGTAACGATAAGAAACATTTTAACAAACAGGTTTACAAATTCATTGCTGGTCTATATTACCAAAACAACTATCCTGCAGAGTTTATCTTTTACTACCTTAATTTGTTTAATAAATCTTTTCGGCAGAATCGATAATTTTTTCACCCAAACAACTACGTTTTGGCAACGGTTTCCTTTCAACTCTGATGATATGCTGTACTTAAACCCGTTTTGAGGGAGGTGTTGCATGGAAGCGAGCTCTGCGAACCGCATCGACTTGGTACGGAAAAGGATTGAGCAAGAGGAATACGAATAATGGTGTTGCTTCTTTTTTCTAATACTGGGTAAGTGATCTGTCTTTCTTTTATTTGCAGGTCAGAGCGGGGGGGTTGGTTGTATTCATGAGTTGGCAGTAGTATTTCACTTTTTCGTCCTTTTGGACCTCTCAAAACTTAAAATCCTTTCTTGTTATGCTAACTCGTGTGCAGCTGACCTCTTCAGAAACCTGCAAATTATTATTTTCACCAACTGCTCCCGCTCTCCGTAGACGAAGCAGTAACTTACCCAGATATTTTTTGAAATTCTAGTTGTTTATGAAAAATTGTCGTATTGCATTTTGAATCTTTAACGTTTTTTCAAAACTTTTTCTAGACGTTTTTCAAATATTTTTTAATTGTTGTTATTTACACTGACTTCGTGCACGCCCGAGGGCGGACCTCATATAAAAACACCTAAATATTTAGAATGCATTTAATGCTCTAGCTGCAATTATGCGCTGATTGAATGTAGAATATCTTATTTTCACATTTCACCCATATATATATATATATATATATATAAATTTTAGGTATCATGATATTTTAATGGGCACTAGCCTGGACTATAATGAATTTCCAAAGGCAAATAAACAGCAGCAGCTCATTAGTGGATAACATAATGTGAGAAAAATGTAAATGTCCTTGAATGATCACATGTCTAGAATTAAGTAAAAGAAGGGATAAAAAAAACCATATGAGATGGCTGACGTTTAGGTTGAAAGTGT
Source organism: Uloborus plumipes (assembly GCA_038373865.1). Classification (NCBI taxonomy): domain Eukaryota; kingdom Metazoa; phylum Arthropoda; class Arachnida; order Araneae; family Uloboridae; genus Uloborus; species Uloborus plumipes. The sequence continues at coordinate 73,719 of JAXGGA010001052.1, forward strand.
AAGAAATAATTTATGATCAACTGCAAAGCAAAATGAGTGACAAAACTTTGTGAGAGAAAAACAGCACTTTAGTCCGAAAACAAAGAAACAATTATTAATGATTATAAAGTATGAGTCAATCTCTTGAAAGGGGCGAGAAAAGAAATATGTACTTCTTCACGAAAAGCAGTGGCGTTACTTGATGATGGATCACCCGAAGTGAGAAGTTTCTGAGTAGATACAATGTTGTAACACGTAGGATAGAAATAATGTTATTACATAACTCTTTGCTATGTGAGTTAGTCGCGTATCTTATTTTGTTTTTCAGTTCAAAGAAGGAGCATGCCATACGTGGAGAAGAAATACTTTAGTTTTGCTAAAAATAATTTAAAGTACTTAATGTATCAAATCAATTATGCTTAAAGTAATGAAAACTGACTGTAAAAAATAAATGTTGTTTTTGCGATAATAAACTAAGATTGATTATTTTACAGTAGGAAACTAAAATTGTTAATTTTACAGTAGGAAACTGTAAAATTGTTAATTTTACAGTTGTAAATTGTAAAATTGCTGGTTTTACAGTTGATTGTTGTGCACTTTCAAGTTTTAAACTGGAACCTTTGCTGCCAGTACTATACTGCTGTTTTTACAGAATATAATACATCAAAATTTACAGTAATAAACTGTAAAAATGCTAGTTTTACAGTAATAAACTACTTTTACAGTCTTAAACCTCCGCTGCAAGTATTGTACTTTAAAAACACTTTTTTTTTTGCAGTGTGCTTGAAATATAAGAAGACAAGAATTTTAAGCTTATATTGTCGAGAAGACTGACTTTGAAAAATAAACTAACAACTCAAATTCTGCAATTTCTTTTAGAAGAAAAAGCAAATTCTGCCAAATTGTTTTCAGTTTCATTTCTATTAAAAAATATCATCTAGTTTCAATCTATTGAATTTGATACTATTTTGAGCTGATTCTAAACTTTGTTTTCGCCTCTATTTATAGAAAATTTATTATTAAACTTATTCCCACGTTATTTGTTCTTATAGTGGCAATTGAAAATGTTATGGAAGTTTCTCATGTTCTTTTTCTTTACGGGTTAGTAAAATTTGTAAAATATTTCGTAATAATCTTCAGCAAATTTTACTGGTGCGATATATTTATACACGCTATATAAATAAGAATGAATGTCAGTTTTATTCAAGAATAAAACTACTACATAAAAGGATTTACTTTTATGCCGGCTTCTATAGACAGAAAAGTACGAAAAAATGTGGCAGAAGTTATAAAAGCTCATTCGTATAATTTTTATACTAACTAATAAATCAAGTCAGTTTTAAAACTGATACTTATTTCTTTTCGTTTCTTCAAATATTTTATATGCTAATGTAATTTTGTCTCATAAAATCTCGTTTTATTTACCTACTGTTTTTATTTTATTTTTTAAAGCGTTTTGAACTACCTTGCTTTAAAGTTTACTCTCCTGCATCTTTGAATATGGCGATATCTAAAACGGAAGGCGTTAACTTTATAAACTTTGCTATTCCTTTGAAGCAACAAAACTTAGAGATAATGAAGCTACAAAAATTCAAAGGTTTACATTTAGCTCAGTAATAAACTTTTAACATTGAGTTGGATTCAAAATTAATCATTCATTTCAAAGTTTTGATTTGACTTCTAAGCAATCTTTTCATGTAAGCTTAAGTTTATGACATTTTTCACAAATGAATTGTTTTTTATTACAATAAAGATGCCTATAATAATGAATGAAGGGGTTCTTGAATAAACGAGTCTAGTCTCAAATATAATAACATTGATGTTTTAAACTTCAGCTTTTTCCCTGTCTCTTTTGAAATGACATCAAGTATGCCAGAGTAATTTTAGAAGTAAGACAATTTTCTAAATACAAAAAGAGTCTATTGATTATATTTTATTACTAGCGGTACCCGCACGGCTTTGCCCGTGGTATAAAATTAAAAGTTCATTTGTAAAATAATTGATATATCAGAAAAAATGCTCTATTTTAGTTTTATTCAATTATAATTCCTTCAAAGTGATATAAAGATCTGATATGGACCCCACACTACTTAATTTTACGTGTAAATTTCTTAGTAGATGCCTTAAGTGCTAAAATAGTGCTTGGAGTGAGCAAGATAACAATTCAAACATTTGTAGCCCTAGTTTGCTACGAAACAATGCAAAAAAATATTTTACAATGATTATTCTCCTAAAGATCGTCGTTTTTAACATCATTCAGTGGATTTTTCGCAAAATATCGCCAACAGCGCCAAATTGAACCCAAATAAAAAAAAAAAAAAATCGCCAATTTGGCGTCAAATATTTGGCGATCAAAAGCTTGGCGATATATCGCCAAGTGGGCGCGCCAATTCATATCACTTTTGTTAACCAATTCATATCACCTTGCATTGAAAACACTGATTTACCCGATAAATGGGGTAAAACACCCCCTTGGAACATTCGAATGCAACCCCAAGGGAGACGGACAAAAATAAGCCAAAAGAGAAAATAAGAACAATTTTGTTGATAACAGGAACCAACAGAAATCTTACCAAAGTTTAAAAGAAGAAGAAAGTTTTCTTTCCCAGCTTAAAAAACAAAACAATACATTTTCCGAAACGAAACACTTTAAAAAAACGATGCAATATCGAAATTGATACAATATTTCGTTAATCTGTGCTTTAGGTACCCTTTTCTCGCTAAATGAACGATAGGCGCGCCAAGCGTGGTAACCCTAGCTATTTTGCGTAGTTGACTTTTTGAAAACGCGCCAAGCATGGTCCCAAAGCATCTAACCGGGAAAAAGACAGGGTTGCCAGAGAATTGGAACAAAAAATACTATACCTCCTCTAAAAAAATATTACAAAATACTACTGTTTCCAAACGTTGCCAAAATCAATGTTGCTGAAATGCGAAATCTATGAAAATGAAAAAAAAAATCCGCCAAATCTTTTAATTAAGTCATTAGTATATTAGAAACAGGGTTGCCAGAAAAATACTACGCTCCTTATTTGGGCCGAAAAAATACTACCGTAGAATCAAAAATACTACGTCTGGCAACCCTGGAAAAAGAACGAAACAAAAATAAGTATGAACACGTAACCATAGTAACAACATGAAAAGTTGATTTCCGTTGATAAAATAATTCTTTTCATCTCTCTTTTCAAACAAATTTTATTATCGAGCTGAACCATTTTAGAATCGTTTGGCTTGCTTTACTGAAGGTAAGCCTTGAATTTCGGGATTCTAAAAACAGTTGTTACAGCTCTCCTGATGATCGTAGAAACTTCGAAAAAACTTCATTTTGTGCAGAAAATTCCAAGTTTTCGAATGACATAAGACTTGAAAATGTGTGTGAAATATTTCTTCCCTATTTTATCGAATTTCCGCTAAGAATTCGAATAGAAAAAGAACGAAATGGAATTTTCGAAAAATCGCTTCGAGGTGCAAAACTACATGCTACAAACTAATTTTGTGCCAAGTGGCATGAAAATCGACCGAACGGTTTTGGCGCTACGCGCGTGACAGACAGACAGAAAGAAAGAAAGAAAGAAAGAAGGACAGACAGAACCACCTTCAGCTTTATTATTAGTAGAGATTAATTTAAAAACGATATAAAAATTTTTCTCTCACAAAGCGCTGTATTTAAACGAACATTAATCATGCAAAGGTCATTTTTTGTTTTCACTGGGCAGTGTTATGATAACACTCGTAACAATATGGAACTATAACACCATACAGGACTCTAAATATGTTTAGATATAAATATGTACTATAGACATTATTTCTGGGAAGCTTCAAACTTTAATTGACATAGTAAAAAGTGGAATCAATCATGTCATTTATCAAATTCATGCTATTAGATAGGGATTTGATATAGTTGAGGTCTTTACGTCGTGTTGCCTTTTTTTTTTCAATTCATACTTGTATAAAAATAGGATTTCTAGACTATGTAAGAATCCAAAAGGGATCAAATTAATTGTCGATAAAGATGAAAATATTTTACCAATAATGCGTCTCAATAATTTTATAAATTGATCAATTTAAAAAAGGAAAGAACCTTTAAAAATCTTTATAAAAATTCTTATTTTCGGCAGATTAATTCCTTGACCTCAACTCAATGAGATGAGTAGCCAAAGTAAAAGACTGCATTTTAAAATTGGAGTATCATTCTTAAATCAAACTCTTCGTTCTGGATTGCAGGGAAATTTAGGGAAATTAGACCGACAAGTGACGAGCCCCGCTAAGTAAGGAAACAAATTAAGTAAGGTGCTTTTTTTTTTTTTTTTTTTTTGAAAAAAAAAAGGTTTCAAAGTGTTTTTCTCATATGAATTGACAGTTTTCCTTCTACATATTTCCAGAAAGAAAACAAGTAGAAAATCCTATGATTGTCCTCCGGTTGGGGTATTCATTCACTTGGAAAGAGCAGTTATTTTTCAATTCAACCTTTAAAGAAAGAAAAAGAAAGAAAGAATAGAACTGCTGCGGAACCACGATTCAAGTTCTGCATTTTTTGAAAAAAAAAAAAAAAACCCTTCATATATCATCTAAAGTGCTTTACTGTTACATGGTAAATGTTTGACAATGTTATAAATTTTTAGAAATGGAATTACTCTTGCGTGTTCATTTACTGATTATGGACTACCCTATTACTTTTTTTTCTTTGAATATAACAATTATTATTGATTACTTTTAAAATTGTGAGTATTTTCTTAAAAAATATGTTAATCCTAAAACTAATCAATGATTTATTCATTAACCAAAAGCATCGCAACGTACAAATAGCACATAAGTCCTAATTCGTTCTTAAAGTGCGCTCAAACTTCCTTCCTTCAGTGATTATCTATACCTGTCCAAATCCACTCACAAAGATATCTTAAGCAATCCACAGGTTATTGTGTCAAGAGGATAATGCTGAAAAGACAATAATGGTTGTCAGATTCGGAAGAGAACTTAAAATGAGAAACTCCAGAAACTTCTGACACGTTCATTCCGGCGTTCGTTATGACCGTGTCAAGGATTTTCCTTCCCAGGAGCGAACATGACGGAACAAGTACCGCTTGTCAGGATTAATATTATCCAGGTTATTAGAAGACAAGTGAAGTAAAACGACTATCATTGTCAATCATTTCGGTGAGTACGTCGTACTCACTAACATATTGACTTTAAGAATTTGATAAATGATTTGTAGAGTTAAATTTAATCTCAGATGCATGGCGTCATTAATGGATATTCTGTGATTGAAGTTGCATGTACTTTTAGGACGTAAATCAGTCACCTAGGTTAAGTTAAAACAGGAATCTAATATAATTGAGATGTTAATAAAGCAATTTGTACAATTAATACTCCAATAAAACAAGAATTTCTCCACTATGCAAGCATACAAATGCAGAAAAATTGTATTAACTGTCTATGCAGGGTAAAATATTTTCCCAATAATGTGTCACAATATTTCGGAAAAATAACAAGTTTAAAAAGGAAAAACTTAAAAAAAGAAAATGTATACAAAAATTTAATTAGGCAGATCAATTCCTTGTGTACAACTTAATGGAATGGATGACCAGAGTAAGAAACTGCATTTAACTTCGTAGTATCATTTTTAAATCCAAGTACTAGTTCTGGATAGAGAAGAAAATGACGCATTAATTAACTTTGTTATTAATTTTAAGAAATATCAGTGATTATTTTAAAAACTTGTCATGTTTTTTCGAATTACATTTTAGTGCTAAAGTTAACAACTATTATTCGTTCTTTAGAATGAGTGCTGAAATTCTGAAGTAATGATTCGTGGTATTCACTTACCACGACCCCTCCCCCTCATTATCATTTTATCACAGCGTACAAGTAGCACATAAGTCGTAGTAATTCGTTCTTACAGTGCGCTCAAACTTCCCTCCCTTCAGTGATTATATATACCTGTGCAAATCCGCTCACAAAGATATCTTAAGCAATCAACAGGTTATTGTATCAAGAGGGTAATGTTGGAAAGACAATAATGGTTGTCAGATTCGGGTGAGAACTTAAAATGAGAGACTCCAGAAACTTCTGACAAGTCATTCCGGCGTTCGTTATAACCATGTCAAGGATTTTCCTTGCCAGGAGCGAACATGACGGAACAAGTACCGCTTATCAGGATTAATATCGTCCGGGTTATTAGAAGACAAGTGGGCCGTGGTGGCCCGATCGGTAAGGCATCGGACTTGTGTCCGGAGGGACCCGGGTTCGATCCCAGCCGATCAAAGATCCACCGTCTTGATTAATAGTGGCTGGGAGGCGTTAAAAATGTCGTGGTCACAAAGTCCTCCAAGTGAAACGATACCTCTGGGGGTGCTGGGCCTAGGGTTTGCTCGACCCTAGGTTCTGGTTCAAAATTAAGAACAGAGCGCTCTTCAGGGTCCTATCCCGGTTAAACCACGAAGCTGTGGTAGGTACGGGGGACCCTGGAGTGTGAAATAGCCTAGAAATAGAAGACAAGTGAAGTAAAACGGCTATCATTCTCAATCATTTCTGTGAAAACGTCGCACTCGGCAAGATATTGACTTACGAATTCGATAAATGAACTGTCATGTTAAATTAAATCTCAGTAATATTGTATTATTAGTGGAGATTATGGGATTCAAGTTTCAAGTACTTTTAGGACGCATGGTCGCAAATTGAGAGTAGGTAAAACGTTTTGTAAATAGGTTTTTTAAGTGAGCATGTTATATGAATTAATGTACACTAAAGCTTTTTTTTAAAGATTTTCTTCTTTTTAAGAAATAAAAAGGTAAATACGTAAATATATCTTCCGTGTTTACTGTTGTAGTTGCCTTATGCCAGCTAGGCTTCCAATTTAGGGTGCGCTGCTTTCCTTTTTCAATATTCCGTATTTGGTGTGAAGTCCGACATCCATAGTATACACATGTCATAGGGACCAATTTATAAGATAAGCAACATGCACAGCACAACACACAAACAAAGGACAAGGACAGGGGAGAAAAAGTACACCCATGCCCGTGTCGGGATTTGAACTCGGAACCTCCCGATCAGATTCAGACTTCCCTGACCTTTAGGCAAGGTGTGATACATATCTACGGTTTTTGAAATATTTTGATTTTACATTTTTCAGTATTAGTGCTTGGTTCAACAAAATAACTCGTAAATTTTAAGGGAGAGATATAATTGAAGACAGTAAATATTCTGAGTATTAATAATTTGTTTTTCATCAGTTCCCAGTGTCAAATCTCCGTTCTATATAGTAGGTCACACTTAGTTTCGTATTGACTTAGGAAATTAATAAATAAACTGACTTTGTTAGTGATTGAAGCTGGAAAAACTTTGAGAACTTACGCGCACATGCGAAGAATGTTTCACACATAAGAACTTTTAAAACTTTTCGAAAAAGGGGCAGAGTCGAATATTTGAGGAACAACGTGTAGAATAATAGTTCTCATCTTGTAAATAAATCTGTCATTTTCTTATTGATGTGTTGGAATTGCTTTATTTTGGTGATACATAAGAGCGGTGTTGAGATCTTAGTGTATAGAAAATATCGAACCCATCGGGTAGAATAACCAGCTATGTTTCTATATTAAATTTTAGTAATTATGTGTTACTAACGGGATTTTAAACAGAAAAATATGCAATAGTGCAGGTACACCTTAAGCAATTTATTATAGCAATGTTGGTGATATTAACAACATTGTACAACCCTACGTATTTTATTGACCATACGGAAAGTGAATGAACTGAGCTGGCCTACAAATATAAGCGGGGTGTTAGAAGCCGTTTTCGACATGAATAAAAGGGATTTGTTCCAAATCACTTGGTGGTTTTCTATTGTAGAAAAATATGTAACAAACGATGAAAAAGCTGAAGCTTGAGCTGGTTTTGATACTTACCGTCTCACATTTAATTTTAAGTCACATTACAGCAGTATTAAAGTGATTGATGAAAATGTAATTGATTTCTATAAAATATTGTCCTTACGATCAGAAACTTTCAGATTCCGTAGATCTCAGCTTTTCTAAAGATTTTTTTTTCTTTGGGAATGAGAAGATTAATATGGTATTTCTAAGGTAAAGGAATCCGGGATTGTGTCTTACAAAATGTTTGCTTTAAACTTCTTTCGGTCAAAGTACATATAACTCGATTAAAATGATTCGCTAATTGTTTGCTAGAGATTTTTTTGAATGGAAAATATCGAATGCGTATTTTTCATTATCAAGCAATTTTCTGTGTACGTCACAATAAGTGACACAGTACCTTAAAATTTGATGAATTAATTGTTCTATTTCATTAAATCTGAGAAACGCAGTTTCATTGAGGATGTTATGGGACTGAAGTTACGTGTAACAGTCAATAATTGTAATATATAATCTTAGTTTGCAATACTTAAACTAAAAAGAAATTTTTAAAAATGCTAGAAAAAAAACTTCTTAATTAAAGAAAGCGCATTAGGATTGGTACGGATGAACTTTTTTAAAGCTCTTTCTAAAGAAAAGGAAAGAGAAATATATCGTTTAAGTAAATAAAAAACCTCGTTCGTGAGTTATGAAATATTTGCTTTGAACTAGTTTCAATCAAAGAGCTTGATTCAACAAAAGAATTCGCATCCTGAATGCTATGAGATTTATTTGAAGAGGAAGAAATCTAATGCGTATTTGGTATTTGTTTTCATCAGTGCTGAGAACGAAACATATTTCTCGGAAAGTTTAAAGTTTCAAGCGATAGAGAAATATTAATCCTAGATCAATCATAATTCAAAGCCCTAAAGAATACTGGAAGATTAGTTTCTCGTTCTTGTTTCCAGCATTCTTGCTCAAAGATATCAGTAAACACAAATGTGCTTTACATATTTTTAAAGTACATTGGAGATTTCTAAAGTTTAATTAATATATACATGAATGAATGGATCAGAATAACTATGAAGTGAGTTAATTATATTAAAAATTGAGTTAAGAGTAGATTTGGGTTCCGTTTTAGGTCCTCTATTCAGTTAGTTTTAGTTAGATATAATCAATTCAATGTTTGAAAAATTGAATCTTATTGAATAAAAGATCAGAATTAGACGTCAAGATTGCAAAAAGGGAATTTATTCATTTTAAAAAGATTTATTTCATTTTTTACCATTCCTTCTCATAAGGAATGGTAACAACAGTTAAACATTTTTACTCGGAGCGGATACATTACTTGGTGCAAATAGTCCAATAACAAGGCCTACCAGAAGTAACTAGAACTCTCACTTATACAACGCCTCATTTATGCGCCTTTTCCACTTATACGACGATTTGCAGTGGTCTCGGTAAACTCCATAGTAAAATAATGATAATTTCATTCGTTTATGCGTCGCTCTAAAGATAAATATTTCACTTATGAACCGAATTTTTCGAAAAATTTAAAAAAAATTAATTTATTTTCTTGAAAAATGAGCTTGTTTCTTCACTTTCCTCCTTAACCTCTCGCTTTCATTGCTCACGGAAGGCATTTTTTCCACATGAACTAGAGTTCGGAGAGGGACAGTTATCTATTATGGATCGTTTTAAAAAGACCAGTTTGTGATTAGGTATGCTACGATTTCTGTTCTCTTTTGCCACAGTAGTTGCCAAACCGTAGTAATATGACCATTTTATATAGAAACATTCTTATTCATGCTTTCGTTAGAACTTAGGTTGCATTTTAGACTTTTAAAGAGGCTTGTTCACTGATACGTCTCTCTCACTTATGCGCCTTTTTCTATTGGTCTCTTGGGCCGGCGCATAAGTGAGAGTTCACTGTATCATAAATATCAGGACAAAATGGAGGGCTGGAAAATAACTGACTATAGAATGATAATTTTTCCAAACAACGAGATAAAATCGAGATGATAGACTGAAAACATATTGTAATAATTCTAGTAGAAGAACGGTTGTCAGGAATTGATCAATGCTGAGCATTGGAAGTACGTGCAAATATGTGATACCGGTTTAAAGAAACAAACCATTAAAATAGCCATTAATAACATCCACACATCAGCACTGAAGCTAAATTATTTTCAGAATCTATTAGTTTTTGATAATAATTTCAAAAATACAGTATAGTTTTTTTTTAATCATGCTCGAAGAGCAGTTTTTTTAAAGGCATTCATTTTTAAATGTCTGTTTCATACGTTTTTCAACTTTAACAAGACATACCGCATTTCTTTCCCCTTAACTCACACTCCCCGCATCTTTGTAACTCAATCTAATGAAAGTTATTAATATCGGTTTGACAGATCACAGCAGTCGGGAGCGGCGTTAATGTCTGTCGAGATCAGTGGCACGTGGAATTAGAGACGTAGCAAGTTCCTGACAAGAAGGTCAATTCTGCATCCCCCGGTGACGTCACAGAAGACACTTCACCTCGGGGCTGCCGTTAAATGCTCTGATTGGAGAGTACAGGATGTCAAGATTCATAATTATGCAAATGATTAGACGAATATTCCGCGTGAAATTCGTGTCTCCTTCAATCAATTCTCTCGAGTACCCTGTTAATAATTTATTTCAACTCAAGGAGATTCCGCTTGGGTTACTATTCAGCCGGAGTATATAAAGTGGTTTTTCTGTTTACTTGGAGAACAGTTTGGTAAGTTCTTAGTCGTTGAATATATATGGGTATTTTTTTAGGACGGTTCAATTTCTTGTTATCCTACAATATCAAATTTAATGTTGTTTTTACAGTATAATAGAGCTAATTTTATAGTAATAAACTGTAAAATTGGTAATGTTTCAAAAATAAACTGTAAAATTGCTAATTTAATAGTTTATTACCATGCATTTTAGATTTTTAAACTCGAACCACTGCTGCCATTATTATACTGTTGTTTTACAGTATAATACAGCTAAATTTTACAGCAATAAGCTGCGATAACACTAACTGTACATTAAGAAACTGTAAAATTGCTAGTTGTACAGTTTACCACTGTGCAATTTACAGTTTTAAATTGGAGCCTCGGCTGCCAGTATTATACTGTAAAAACAGCAGTTCATTTTTTGCAGTGCAGGCTTGCAGCTACCTTGGAAAGGTTTTTAATGTGCTTCTTTTAAAGCATTTACGTATAATAACTCTTCAGTTAAAATTATTCTTAATTATTGGTTTTGTGATGTCAATTTAAAAGAATTGCAGTTAATTTGATAAAGTTTGTGAGAAGGGACATGATCTCATTATCAGTGCAAATTGTATCTTGAAACTGCAAAGGAAGTAACTGGTAATAGTTTGTTAGAAAAGATATGCAATGGAGGTTCAAAATACAGATTAATTCTTTCTGGGAAAAATATGGAGCAAAGAAACAAACAAAAATGTTTCCTTAAAATTGTATTTATAAAGCAGTTATTGAATATGACTATCACTTTGATGCTTTCGATAATGGGAAATTTTCGGTTTTGAGATTTATGTCTTCTCATACTTTGAATTATATTAAATAAGTCAAATTTAGCAGTGTTAAAAAATTCAATTGATGAAATCGAAAACTACTTAACTGTCACTTTTATTGATAGGGTAGCTATGTAATCTAATATTATCTGCAAAGAATATTATTGTACTTGTTAAAATACTTTCATTTCCAAAAACAATAATTTAAAAGCAATATGATTAACATAAGAAAATCTAGGTGCAAATGATTTTTTAAGTGAAGCTTTAAGTACTTATACCCTTTGGCTTTCGTACTTATCTATGATTTAACATACTTTGGACTTATCTATATGCTAACAGTATACACAGAATAAATGCCCTCGTATCTGCAGTTGTTATCAAAATTGAGTTAATGTTACCCTGTCACCATGTGGTTATTTGCCTCATATTTCATCTAAATTTAAAGCTTCATGGTTGTTTATGAGATTTGTTTTCAAAAATCATCTGAAAAAGTTGTATCTTAATCAAATACAATAAGGCGCTAAACTTTAAAGAGCAATTTAATTTCGAACTCGTCTGCAGATACGACTTTTGCACTGAGCACGGCAATGTATCGATAGGGATTCAACGGAGAACAGGAAGAGTGTGGGAGATGAAGGTGATTATGTGACAAAACCCGGAATCGCGAGTAATTCACGTTCAAAGTTGTCACAACAAAGTTCTTATTGCAGTTGTTGTATAAGCAGTTGTTGCAGCTTTTTGGTTTTCTGAATTTATCGTTAAGTGAGCATATGGAGTTGGTCGAATGATATCTGCTTTTTGATGTACCAAGTTTTATTTCCTTACCTGTATCCATTGCTTACCATTTTTCAGAGTATATTTTCAGAAAAATGTAACATAGCCCTGCATCCTCCAAACTCTGTTTGAATTGCTTATAAATCACGTGGTGTATCGATTTGCGCTGCAGTGGCTATTTTTTCTGTAAAAAAAATACTTCCTCGAAAAAAAAAGTGCGGTACATACTCTATTTAACAAGCATATTTACCGTGATATGGTCTTAGTTTTTAACAGTACATATACAGGCGTTCTCTGTCCTCCAAATATGTAAATCCCCCCTCCCCAACGAGTAAATAGATAGTTTCACTTTTAAGGACATCCAAGCTACATGATAAGTTTAAAACAAATATTACTAGAAGTCAATTAGTTGGCTCATAGCAGCTTTACAGGTGCCTCATTTGCCCTTCCCACTTCCCCGCCCCTTCCTAGAGGAGATAATGATTTTACAGTACTTCTTGTTATTCTTAGCAGTAGAATTTTCATCTCCTCAAAAAGAGATAAAAAAAAAACGTCTTCTTAAACTCTTTAGTACCTGAAAATTAGGTTTGATATCAAACATTTCAAGCTTCGGTAATCTGTAAAACGTACTAAGCGGTAAAACACAATGTTTAGGCCATCGCCATATTATTAAAACAGCTTACAACTCGGATGATTTACAATAACACTAGCTGGTTTACATAAACGTATGTCTAGCAAAAATATGAATGTGCATTATAGACTATTTCTTTTTCATGATTTGACTTTAAGTGCCGTTTAAGACTTGTTTGTCTCCTTAATGATTTTTTTTTCCATGTGCCATTGTAGAATTGTATGTCATCTTCTTGACTTTAAAATTATGGGCCTTTGTAGACTATGATCTCTTCTCAACAATCATTATTTCAGCTACCATTGTAACGTCTCCCAAGTGATTTTTAGTCCATTTGCCATTCCAGACTTTGACCGCTCCTCCACAATTTTCATGTCATCGCTCATTGAACATATTGATGTCTTCATTTATTTTTATTTCAATTGGCAGTATAGACGTTGAATTTTCTTTCATATTTTGAATTTCATGTACCATTGAAAGCTTTGATATCTACTTCATGATTTTTATTCCGTGTCTCATTGTTGACTTAGATGTGTTATTTTATAATTTTTAGTTCATGCGCTATTGCAGACTTTTATTTCTTCTTCGTAATTTTTAGTTTATGTTCCATTGGGGACTTTGATATTTCTTTCGAGATTATTATTCTGAGTGACATTGTAGGTAGTGATTTTTATTTCAAGGGCTAATGAACACTTTGATATACATTCCATAGTTATTGTTTCATGGGTACTATAGACTTTCATGTCTCTCTTTCTGTCATAGAATTAGCATGCTATTTTAGATTTTGATTCCTCCTTTACGACTTATTTTTAATGAGAAATTGTAGACTTTGTCGTCTCTTTCATGAATTTCAGTTTATGTGCCAGGGTAGACATTCATGTATTCTGCATGATTGCTATTTTATGAGCCATCGTAGATTTTTATTTCTTCTATATGATTTCTATTCCATGTGCCATTGATCGTACACTTTGACGTCTCTTTCGTGATTTTTAGTTAATGTGCCATTGTAGACTTTCCTGAATTCTTCATGATTTCTATTTCATGCAGAGTACACTTTCATAATATTTTCTTTGTGTTTTTATTTCAAATTCTGTTGAATTAAGCATCAAGATGCAGTTTGCATCAAATGCCACTTTGGCACTTTATTAAATTGTGCTGGACAGCATCGGCGGAAAATTTTACTACTGACATATCTTGCCAGGGAACAGATCACTGTTTCACTTACCATTTGGTTGAGTTACCTTCGATTTTTTATTTACTTATACACCATTTGCTTCTAGGTATAATCATGTTCGGGAAATAGTTCTGTTCAATTATGTGTTTGGTTTAAATGATTGATGTTTCTTTCAAGTAGTAGTTAGTATAAAAATATAAGGTTCTAGCGATCAAAACTTCAATGCTTTTGCTTCGCTAGCGAAATGCTGCAAAATTACTGACAGCTAGTTTAATGCATCTAGCAGCTATTTTAATTATAAGACAGGAAAATAGCATTTCGAATTTCAGCTGCTCTGATGGCACTAGAACACTTTATAATAGGATGTAATTAAATCAAACAATAGGCCGTTAACTGCCTCATTATATGGAATGCGAGAAGAGGATATTTCATAATAATCTTGACCAGTTGTAAAGCGTGATATCAAATGAATTTAATTAAAACTATGATGCTCGCCTAATGTACCGTGAACGAATGCCCCGTCGCTGTTTTTATCACAAGGTGGTATGCATAGTAAAAGGAATGAAGAAAAAACTAGATTCGAAGCATTTCACCCAAAGTTTTAAAATGTAATGTATTAAAACGTTCATTGGCTAGAACTTGAGTTAGCCTTGGTTTATTGATGATAAAATGTTCTACATTTATTTATTTTAGTTCAGATCATCTCAATTGCAAATGTATGTTTTTCTTTTTACCTGAAGCAGGCAGTAAGCCTCAAAAACTTGAGATAGTGTACATTTTTATTATATATATATATATATATATATATATATATATATATATATATATATATATATATATATATATATATATATATATATATATATTTATAAATAGAGGTATAAAATCTTGTGAAAAATCTGTTAAAAACTGAAGTAAAGATAAAATTCCCAAAAGACCCTGGGGCCTTCATCAGGGGGAACCCCCTAGGGTAGGGAAAAGCGGAGTGAGATGTTTCTAGCAAGTTGCAGGCAAATCGCCTAAAAAGTTGCAACTTTTAGCCCCCGACATCTCACAAACAAGCAGTAGGTCACTTCACTTCACACTCTCCAGGGTCCCCCGTACCTACCACAGCTTCGTGGTTTAACCGGGATAGGGCCCTGAAGAGCGCTCTGTTCTTAATTTTGAACCAGAACCTAGGGTCGAGCAAACCCTAGGCCCAGCACCCCCAGAGGTATCGTTTCAGCAGTAGGTCACTGGAAGTCCAATTCATTTATGCATATACACGAGAGAATACAATTCAAAAGACACTATATATAATCAATAAAATTCAAATTGAACAGATGACATGAAATTACAATAAATACAAAAAATACAATAAATACAAAAATTACTATTTGTTTGTTTAAGCAAAAGCTCTTTTGGATAAATATCCTTGTAGAGATTATGGAAGTTATTGTTGTTAAAAATAATGATGTCATCAATGTATCTGAAGACCTCAAGGTCATTATCGACTAGAAAATTTGACTCATAAATATGAAGAAAAACGTTTGCAAAGGCACTGGAAAAGGATGTACCCATGGGAATACCGTTAATTTGCTTGTAAAAATTAGAACCATTAAAAAGATAGTTTTCGAAAACACAGAATTTAACTAAATTTAACCAGTAGCTTCTTTTTGACCCTATGCAGTATTCATATTTTTCGTAGAGTTTATTAGAAATGTGTACACTAGGCTTTTCGCTAAGTGGTTTTTAAGTCTTACTGCCTGCCATAGGTTTCACTGGATTCTTCTAATCAAGCTTTTTCCTTTGCAGGTCTCAATCAAAATTATGGAAAGTAAAATAAATTTAAACATACCACATGGCCCGTCGCGTGGGTTAACAAGGGGCCCTGAGGTCGACTTAAATGTGGGGTAGGGTATGTCATAAAAATAAAAGTTTTTTTTTTCGACTTGGTACACGCACTTTCCTATGTATTCACTCATTTTGAGTTAATTGGTACAAAAAAAAGTTTTTGGAAAAAAATTTTAGCTACCGGGAAAACGCAATTAAAATAAGTGTTTTTTCAAAAATATCACTATTTTCAGGTTCAAAACGCAATATAGCTGCGGGAGTTTTTTAAAAGATTGTTCTGCTAGCTTAAATGCATGTTTTGAACTCTAATGAACATACTTTCCTTATAAAAAATGCAATTAAATATACATTTCGTCTCTTTTTGTTTTTAAAAAGAGCAGAAACTATCGGTAATCGTTCCTACTGAAACGGGTTGTGCTTTTGGTCAATCGACACCGCTGTCTTCGTTAGGCAGTCAGTTGTTCAGGTGAAAATGCCACATACATCAAGTGTAATAGCAAAATGGGGGTACACATTTTGCTTATTAACACCCCCCCCCCCCCCAAAGATAACTTTTGACCAGCAGACGCATTTTCACTAAAATGTTTTTCATCCTGCGTAAGATTTTTATATTAGTTGCGCTTTCTGACAAAAGGCAAATTGAGATTATCTTTTTTGTTTTATTAAAGGATGGATTGATTTCCTCAAAAAAACTGAAAAGCAAAAGGCACTAATAATTTTAAACATCGAAGAAGTCGGACTTACAGTTCGACTCTCCCGAAAGCTAGTGCCGTCGTGTAATATTAGGACTCGAGGAAAACCCTCGAATTTTTGTAGTATAGCTGTACGAAGTAAACGAAACTACCTTGATATTAGTAGAGAGTCCGTTACTTCAGCCAGGTTTGCTGTATCCTCCACCACGGCATTTGCTATCATATATAGCCTTTCGGGTAATCGTGTGAAAGCAGGCCATCTCGATGAAGATAAAAAACATCTCATGTGCGATAACAAAAAGGTGTTTCAAGCTAAAGAGCATGTTATCGAGCACCTAAGCGCAGAGGAGAGTTCCAATATCGCAAGAAGTAACTTTACTGCAATTTTTGTGGAAATCAGGAAGCACAACACTCTCACTCTTAGTCACGATGAGAACATTAGTAGCTTTCGGAAAAGCATCATCAAAGAAAGACCGTAACAGAAGAGCGTGGAGATCGCTACCTCACTCACTATACACCAGAAGAAGAAGACAACAAAGGAAAAACTGGCTGAGCAACGTGAAATAGGATTATGTGACTGGTTGAAGGACATAGGTATAAACATTTGCCTTCAACTAATTGGCAGTAATACCTCCAATGAAATGTCTGGCTGGAAAGGAGGCATGCTACATTATATCGAAAAATTCCTCCATTACATACTTTTTAGATCTTTCTTTCTGCTGACTTCACATCAACGAGCAGATATTAAGTCATATAGTCGTAAAACTTGACGGACCAGCTTCTCCAGAAAAGGAATGGATTGGTACTGTAGGTAAACTCTTTTCCCAAGTTGAGTTTCTTGAGATAAAAAAAAAGTTTAAGCCAATTCAATTTTTGGAGTCCCTTGTTAATATGGACGAAAATGTTGCTAGTCAGTCGATCAGTTCCGTGGAAGGCAGAAGTTTAAGCTCACTGATGGCGGAACTATTTCCAGCCCTAATTAATACTATTTTGTCAAATGCAAAGACATTTTTACCTTAGTCCTCAAAGTAAAGAAGAGCAATGAGTAAATTTTCTGGAATAGCCAAAAAGGACCCGTTTTTTATACAGGAAACTTTACTTTTAACTCTTCTTTGCTCTGAGGACTAAGGTAAAAATGCCTTTGCATTTGACAAAATAGTATCAATTAGGGCTGGAAACAGTTCCGCCATCAATGAGCTTCAATGCTTCTGCCTTCCATGGAACTGATCGACTGACTAGCAACATTTTCGTCCATATTAACAAGGGGCTCCAAAAATTGAATTGGCTTAAACTTTGTTTTTTTTTTCCTCAAGAAACTCAACTTGGGAAAAGAGTCTACCTACAGTACCAATCCATTTCTTTTATGGAGAAGCTGATTCGTCAAGTTTTGCGACTATATGACTTAATATCTGCTCGTTGATGTGAAGCCAGCAGAAAGAAAGATCTAAAAAGTATGTAATGGAGGAGTTTTTCGATATAATGTAGCATGCCTCCTTTCTAGCCATACATTTCATTGGAGGTATCACTGCCAATTAGTTGAAGGCAAATGTCTATACCTATGTACTTCAGCCAGTCACATAATCCTATTTCACATGATAGCAACTGCCGCGATTGATGACACAGCAAACCTGACTGAAGTAAAGGCCGCTCTACTAATATCAAGGTAGTTTCGTTTACTTCGTACAGCTATACTACAAAAATTCCAAGGTATTTTCTCGAGTCATAATATTACGCGACGGCACTAGCTCTCGCTAGAGTCGAACTGTAAGTCCGACTTCTTCGATGTTTAAAATTATTAGTGCCTTTTGCTTTCAAGTTTTTTTGTGGAAATCAATCCATCCTTTAAAAAAACAAAAAAGATAATCTCAATTTGCCTTTTGTCAGAAAGCGCAACTAATATAAAAATCTTACGCAGGATGAAAGACATTTTAGTGAAAACGCGTCTGCTGGTCGAAAGTTATCTTGGGGGGGGGGGTGTTAATAAGCAAAATGGGAGTCACTTGATGTATGTGGCCTTTTCACCTGAACAACTGACTGCCGAACGAAGACAGCGGTGTCGATTGACCAAAAGTGTAACCCGTTTCAGTAGGAACGATTACCGATAGTTTCTGCTCTTTTTAAAAACAAAAAGAGACGAAATGTATATTTAATTGCATTTTTTATAAGGAAAGTATGTTCATTAGAGTTCAAAACATGCATTTAAGCTAGCAGAACAATCTTTTAAAAAACTCCCGCAGCTATATTGCGTTTTGAACCTGAAAATAGTGATTTTTTTGAAAAAACACTTATTTTAATTGCGTTTTCCCGGTAGCTAAATTTTTTTTCCAAAAACTTTTTTTTGTACCAATTAACTCAAAATGAGTGAATACATAGGAAAGTGCGTGTACCAAGTCGAGAAAAAAAACTTTTATTTTTATGACATACCCTAATGTGGGGTCGACTTCGGTTAAAAAGCTACCACTTAAGAGTTCAAGTTCAAATTCAAATTTGAGTTCTAATTTGTTTTTAGGTTCTAGTTTGCCTAAGGTTGTATTGCATAAACATTTCTAATAAACTCTACGAAAAATATGAATACTGCATAGGGTCAAAAAGAAGCTACTGGTTAAATTTAGTTAAATTCTGTGTTTTCGAAAACTATCTTTTTAATGGTTCTAATTTTTACAAGCAAATTAACGGTATTCCCATGGGTACATCCTTTTCCAGTGCCTTTGCAAACGTTTTTCTTCATATTTATGAGTCAAATTTTCTAGTCGATAATGACCTTGAGGTCTTCAGATACATTGATGACATCATTATTTTTAACAACAATAACTTCCATAATCTCTACAAGGATATTTATCCAAAAGAGCTTTTGCTTAAACAAACAAATAGTAACAACACTGCTTCTTTTCTCGACATTTATATTAAATTAGAAGATAAAGATGTCAATCTAGCACTATATGACAAACGTAAAGATTTCAACTTTAAAGTGCACTCACTTATCCATTTTCACAGTTGTCTAAGTAAAAAGGTTTTCAAGAACATTATCATCTCCCAAATTTCCCGATACAAAAAATTTGCAACAATAATTCAAATCTTGACTCAGCAATAAGACAATTAATTGTAACTTTAACTGAAAACTGCTACCCCGCGAATTTGACCAACAGTCTTATCAGTAGCGCATTGAAAAGGCCTCAGGTTGGTAGTTCTTACATTGTTGATTGAAAGTTCTTTTTTTGTATTTATTTTAATTTCATGTCATCTGTTCTATTTGAATTTTATTGATTATATATAGTGTCTTTTGAATTGTATTCTCTCGTGTATATGCATAAATGAATTGGACTTCCAGTGACCTACTGCTTGTTTGTGAGATGTCGGGGGCTAAAAGTTGCAACTTTTTAGGCGATTTGCCTGCAACTTGCTAGAAACATCTCACTCCGCTTTTCCCTACCCAAGGGGGGTCCCCCTGATGAAGGCCCCAGGGTCTTTTGGGAATTTTATCTTTACTTCAGTTTTTAACAGATTTTTCACAAGATTTTATACCTCTATTTATAAATATGTCTGCTACCAGTTTCAAAGAGCTGCCATAGGCGCCTTTTGACCTGTGTGGTGAAGTTTATTTTTCTGTTCCATTTGATTCTTCAACTACTTTGGTTATGTTAATATATATATATATATATATATATATATATATATATATATATATATATATATATATATATATATATATATATATAACTATTTAAGATTCAAGTCTTTAAGAAAAACTTCTAATAAAATGGTAATTCAATAATTCAATGCTCCCATTAGGCACATGGTGTAAATTAACCCTACACTGCATGATTTTTTATTTTTCGTAGAAAAAAATATATGTGTTTGTCAATGTAATAAGAAAACACGGAAAAATATTTAAAAAAATTTAACTCTAAATTTTCACCCCTTTCTAATTAAAAATAGTTTTGTTGCCAAATGGCTACACCATGCATTCAACAGATAAAAAAGATTGTAAATGATTGTCTTGAAATTAGTTCTTTTTTGTAATAAAAATAGAGGAATTGAACATTTGGTACACTGTACTCTTGTAATCCTTTACATTGTGACATTTTACATTATTTTTTATATGTACTTGTACTTTCCGATGATCAATTCTGTCAAATTTGATGTCTTTTGGAGGCTCTCTCGCGCAAGCTTTCTTTCTTTTCTCTCTCTCTTTTTTTTTTTTTTGGTTTGTAACTAGTTCCTCTGTAGCTAATGGTCTCTTTTTAATACGCTTTTAATTATTTCACATGTGGGTTAGTTTGTATGTATGTATGTATGTATGTATGTATGTAACTCTGAATAAAAGATAAAATGTATGTTCTTTGCAAATATAAAAGTAATATATTTAATATTATTTTTAATACTAAAGGCTAAACTGTATTGCATATTGATGTATTATAAGTACATGTAAACTTAAGTGCGGATATGCAGTAGTTTTGAAAATCAGAGGGAAACCCGTGATGATCACAGCGCATTCCAATGTAAAAGCGTATTTTTTTCAAAACTACGTTTTAAAATTATTAATGACTTTACTTGTCCGTGTAAGCACAACGTTTGTGCTAACTGAAATCTAAAGTGAACACGTTTTAAAGGCTTTTCCCTATTGATTTTTTGTTTGTTCACTCTGTTGAACATCAACTAAGCATTGATAATTGCGAGGTCTTATAAACGGTAGAACAGCTAAAGTACCACTTTTGGGTCCGCATGATTATATTATACCTTCCAAAAAGAGAAAGAAGCTAGCGCGAAACATAAACAAAGCACATACTTCATGAATTGTAGAGATGAATCGAAGTGTTCTCTGGATGGGGCTTACTGCATAATGTTGCCAAATGGCTACAGACGTGTATTATGGCCTAGATTTTTTCCAAATAATTATTTTGATGTAAAACGCATCTTAAACGAAAGATAAATGTTTATTTCATTCATGTTATTTTTTTAAAAGACGAAGAAAAATATTTCATTGTAAAAAATAATTTCAAAACATGGTAGTTTGAGTGATTTTAAAAGCTATCCATATGAATTCATTTAAGAGCATGTAACAGACCAGTGCTCCCATGTATGGAGGATAAATGGTGATAATTGCTTTAAATATACCCAATACTTGCTTTTTATGCATTGAGTTGCCTTATGACTACATTCTGCTATTCATAAGGAGGACAAATTGTCTATGTAGCCAATTGGCGACACCATGCAGTGTAGGGTTAAGAACACATTTTATTTGAAAGATTTTCGGTATGACATCTTTATTTTTCTTTTATTTATTTATTTATTTCAAATTTAATTATAATTTACTGAATTATTAAAAGGTTTATTTATTTATTTTTTAGTACCGTTTGCAACAATTTATGTTCATTAAAAATAAGCTTTAAATTAAATTGAACGTAACAATTATTCTTATTATTTAACCAGTAATAAAGTTCAAATTGTAAAAACACTGAGTAATAACTTTATAGAATATAATTAAGAAAAAAATAAACACGAACTTTCCTGAAAAACAAGGAACAGCTACTGAGCCCAATTTCTGCCTGTTAAATATCTGTCAAAAAGTACAGGAAATTTTTCCACTAGGAGTTAGTAACCATCCCGAAATGAACATGGAATGTTTCTGTATATTTTCGAATCCTGCCCCTAGTACTTTAAAAAGCGTCTTCAGTGTATCACGCAACATGCCTGATTTATTTCGGACAAAAACTAAGCAGCATACTTATTTTATTTCATAGCAAATTTTTTCATAAGGTTTGTTTTGTCACTCATAGCTTCACTGATACTTGCTTCTTATTTTAAACGAGATATTACGGCATTTATTTATTTATTTTTAACGTTGTACTTAAGGACGTTCTGTTCTTAAACCAGATTTTAAGTATGTATAGTTTAAATCCAACGTTAGCGATGCACAAATATACAGATATACTACAGACACGTGTTTCGAGGCTACAAGGAGCCCCTTTTTCAATGCAAGAAATGTGAGCTTTAGGATGAAGAATCATCCCAAGCTTTTACCGGATGATTCTTCATCCTAAAGCTTGGATTGAAACACAAGATTGCAACTCACACTTCTTGCATTGAAAAATCGTGAGAAATCGCTGTTTATTGATTTGCAGCTTTCTGTGGAGTTAAAACTCGTCTTTAATCTACCATTAAACCTAGAAGGCAACTTTTCAATTATCCGACTTAGGAACTGGTTTATGCATGATTAAGACCACTTTTCCTAGTATACGTTGTATACGTTAGTTGCACCGTCTTTGTTTCTTCAATTTAACTTTAAAATATTATATTATACAATTGTAAATATAGGATGCTATTCTAAAGCGAATCATTTGAACACAAATGTGCGACTATATTTTTGAAGGTCATTCAAGCCCTTCCCTGAAGAATTAACCGAGCCCTCTATCGTTTAACATTTCAGTATTATTTTGACGTGGTATTAAACATTTCTTTGCAAAGGAACAAACTGCATGTATAAATAACTACAACTCAACATTATGACGCGATATGTTTATTAATTCATAGAAACTCGCTATTCTTCTGGACTTAAATCAAAGGGAAATCTGCATAATCAAACGCAGTCAATATTTATGTTTTAATTTAGCGGAAACTTTGGATGAGATATCTGCGCAAACTCGTTTTAATAAAATAAATTAAAACTTCACAACGAAAATTAATATCAAGCAATTCATCACTCGAGTTCCTAGCTAGCATTTTGTTGAATTATTTATGGGATGCATTCGTAACTTTTCAAATGAAAGGTGGATGCAAATCGTTATCCCTTAAGCTGAAACACAGTTATTGGGAACTAAATAACGAACATTTCTATTAAGCTTCCTAACTAACTAAATGTATATATTTATATATATATATATATATGGGTCATTCCATGTCAAGTGATCCAACGTTTTTTACCTTACATTTTTGTATTTCTTTCACATTTGGCTCATCAATTGTACCCCTTGAGGTAATCAAAAGTCTCAATTTTTGGATTTTTATCTCTATTATTTTTTCATTTATGTGACTTTGAACTTTGGAAAAACCCTCGTTTTTCCATGGATAAGGGTACATAACAGGGACCATAACTCGGCACCAAATATAGATAGAACGATTTGGTACATGGCATTTTAAAGTACGTTAGTTGCCGCTTAATTTGATATGCAACATGACTAATTTGATAAAAATTTTCTTTTTCAAAAAATGAAATTTAAATTTCAAATTTAAATTTCTCAAAAAACATATAATGAATTTTTTTGAAAAAATTCTCAAAAATTTTTGTGTATTTCATCTATGTTTGTACAAATTTTTAGATTGGAATCTCAATGGGATCATATTTTTTTGAATTTTTGAATAAAACTGTATAGGAAAAAAATGATATTTTTTAGATTCTATTTATTTAAATACTAAGTTCTCTTGCTTGTGATGGTCTAAAAAGTAGTGAACAAACATGAATATGTTTAAAGTGAGCTAGCATGAGCTTATAGATTTGTCAGGTTCACCCCCCTCCCCCTTCCTCCACCGCACAACCACTTTTTTTTAATTCAAAACTGTTCAAAATGTTAAAAAAAAACTCTTTGATACAAAATGAATACTAAACTTTTTTAAAGTTGGTAAATGAGTTTCCTTATAACTAGACGAAGTATCCCCCTTCTCCACCCAAATATACCATTAACGCTGTACTATTATGACGTCTAACCTGGGGATTGAGTTGAGGATTATTTTCAAACCTAGGTATATATATTGGTTTTCTTTGAAAATAAAAACAGTTGTTAATAAGGCATCTTGTTACCTATTTACCTGAAAGATAAGTGTGCTAAATAAGGTCGACTTCATTTATGAATCGATTCCTTGTAATTTTTTTTTACTTTCAACAAATGAGTCATAAAATATAAGAAAAAAAAATCATTATATATCAACACTCAAGTTTAAGAAAATGAAGAAAATAAATACCTTTGTGGGATAGATGTGAAGTTTATTCCAACGTTAGAGAGTTATTCCAACAACAAAAGACAGTATAAATAACAAGAACTGGATATTAACAAAACAAACAAGACAATGCTTAGAGCCGAAATTTATTACATGAAACCATCAAGAAAAAACCGTTAAGAAATAAATTTCCAAAAGATCCCATAGATCATAAACATTGTCAAAAAATGAAACCACTTATGAATAAATTAGCAATAAATTTGCAAATAGGGAAAAATATATACCGAAAAACAGCAGAAAGAAAACAGAATGAAATAAAATGAAATAAAATTTTAAATTAATCCAAAAATATGAGCAAAAAATTGAAATGTAAAGATTAGCAACACGAAAAGCCAAAAGGCTAACAATTATAATTTTTACAAATGGACGCCAAACTGCAGAAAAATAAGGAATAGCATTTATATCGTTAACTAAGTCAGAACTGTTTTTCAAAATGTGGAAGGATTCCCAAAAATCAAGATCTGATGGGTTGGGGCATTTTTGGACAATTTGAAAGGAGTTAAAATCGAAAGAATGATTCTTGTCCCAACAATGTTGCGCAATACTAGACTTATTTAATTGCTGCTTTTTCACATAATTCTGATGTTCTTTTAAGCGGAATTTTAAAGCCCGTCGCGTCTGTCCTATATAGGATAAATTACAAATGCAATTAATTTTATAAATACCACAACTGTTAAGAGGATGAATGGGATCTTTAAGAGAAGAGAAACATAGTTTATTCATAGGAGAGAATACCACCTGGAAATTGAAACGTTTGAGAATCTTAGCAACCTGATAACTCACAGAGGGAAAGAATGGCAAAACAACCAAATTCTTTCTGATGACAGTTCTCTCAACAATATTCGTTTCGGATTTATTAGAAAGTTTTTTAAAAATGGAATCAATCAAAGTATGAGGATAGTTTCTATCAATAGCCACAGCTTTAAGATAGTTGAGTTCAGCATTAAGAAGTTCCGGTGAAGAACAAAGATTAATAGCACGGTAGACAAAAGTATTAAATGCAGCATATTTTTGACTGGGAGGGTGAGATGAAAGTCGATGAGGAGGTAACGAGACAGCAAAAGGTTTGCGATAAACGGTAGTTTCAAAGCCGAATTCAGTACGAGAAACTAGAACATCAAGAAAGGGAATGCAATTATCCTGTTCTTTCTCACAAGAGAATTGAATATGAGGATCTATAGAATTTAAAACGGATAAAATATCGTCATTTTGAAACTGCTAAACTTATTGCTCCGATTGAGAAGGCTTTTAAACACAGTGCCTTATCTTCCACTCAAAAAGAGTGCCTTCGGCATCTTATTGCTTCTAATGTTGATTTTAATTCTAAAATTTTTAAACCAGCGTTTGTTAATACTGTGAGTCGTAGTGTAAAGAATTTAATTTCTAAGTCAGATTTGGTTGTTACTAAAGCTGACAAGGGTGGTCAGATTGTTGTTCTTGACAAATCATCTTATGTTGATAAAACTAATGATTTGATTTCTTCTGGTCCGTATTTTGAAATTTCGAAAGATTCTAGTGACAAAGAGTTAAAAACGATTTCTTCTGCGGTTAAGTCTGTTCAGTCTATTCCTTTGAATGTTAAACGATCTGTTATTCCCTCTATTGCAAATTGTGCTAGATTTTATGCTTTACCCAAGGTACATAAAACTGGTATTCCATTTAGACCGATTGTATCCAATATCGGTACTGCTTCTTATAAACTTGCTAAATATTTAGTCTCTGTGTTTTCTCCACTTAGAATTCATAATTTATTCACCGTTAAAAATTCTGTAGATTTTGTTAAGAAAATTCATAATTTCGTTCCTAAGGATTCCTTTATGGCTTCTTTTGATGTTAAATCCTTGTTTACGAACGTTCCAATCGAGGGTGCATTGTTATGCCTTCAAAGAAGACTTTCAGAATTTCATTTCACCTCTAAGGAAATTGAGGAATTAATTTTCCTTACCCGTACATGTATTAAGCAATGTTCTTTCGCTTTCAATGGGAAATTTTACACTATGTCAGATGGTCTGGCTATGGGTAACCCATTAAGCCCCATTCTTAGTGATATTTACATGCATTATTTTGAGGTTAAGTTGTTCCAAAAATTACAGTTTCAATTTTATGTTAGATATGTTGACGACTGTTTTGTTCTAATGAACCATAACCAGTTTCAAAATGACGATATTTTATCCGTTTTAAATTCTATAGATCCTCATATTCAATTCTCTTGTGAGAAAGAACAGGATAATTGCATTCCCTTTCTTGATGTTCTAGTTTCTCGTACTGAATTCGGCTTTGAAACTACCGTTTATCGCAAACCTTTTGCTGTCTCGTTACCTCCTCATCGACTTTCATCTCACCCTCCTAGTCAAAAATATGCTGCATTTAATACTTTTGTCTACCGTGCTATTAATCTTTGTTCTTCACCGGAACTTCTTAATGCTGAACTCAACTATCTTAAAGCTGTGGCTATTGATAGAAACTATCCTCATACTTTGATTGATTCCATTTTTAAAAAACTTTCTAATAAATCCGAAACGAATATTGTTGAGAGAACTGTCATCAGAAAGAATTTGGTTGTTTTGCCATTCTTTCCCTCTGTGAGTTATCAGGTTGCTAAGATTCTCAAACGTTTCAATTTCCAGGTGGTATTCTCTCCTATGAATAAACTATGTTTCTCTTCTCTTAAAGATCCCATTCATCCTCTTAACAGTTGTGGTATTTATAAAATTAATTGCATTTGTAATTTATCCTATATAGGACAGACGCGACGGGCTTTAAAATTCCGCTTAAAAGAACATCAGAATTATGTGAAAAAGCAGCAATTAAATAAGTCTAGTATTGCGCAACATTGTTGGGACAAGAATCATTCTTTCGATTTTAATTCCTTTCAAATTGTCCAAAAATGCCCCAACCCATCAGATCTTGATTTTTGGGAATCCTTCCACATTTTGAAAAACAGTTCTGACTTAGTTAACGATATAAATGCTATTCCTTATTTTTCTGCAGTTTGGCGTCCATTTGTATAAATTATAATTGTTAGCCTTTTGGCTTTTCGTGTTGCTAATCTTTACATTTCAATTTTTTGCTCATATTTTTTGATTAATTTAAAATTTTATTTCATTTTATTTCATTCTGTTTTCTTTCTGCTGTTTTTCGGTATATATTTTTTTCGCTATTTGCAAATTTATTGCTAATTTATTCATAAGTGGTTTCATTTTTTGACAATGTTTATGATCTATGGGATCTTTTGGAAATTTATTTCTTAACGGTTTTTTCTTGATGGTTTCATGTAATAAATTTCGGCTCTAAGCATTGTATTGTTTGTTTTGTTAATATCCAGTTCTTGTTATTTATACTGTCTTTTGTTCGAAAGTGTTGCTTTTATCGGATGACTCTTAATCCTAAAGCTCACACCTCTTGCATTGAAAAAGAGGCTCCTTGTAGCCTCGAAACACGTGTCTGCAGTATACCTGCATATTTGTGTATCTCTAACGTTGGAATAAACTTCACACTCAAGTTTAATTTACCTTTTAATATCAATCGTTCTCCGACGCATAGTCCGTGTACATATGGGCAATTCCACGGTGACTTACGTTACATTTTGACCAACCCTTTTGCATTTAGCACCTCAGTGAGAGCAAATATTGTTATACAAACCTTGTACGAAAGTTATCCATGAAAATGACAGTCAAAAGCATAATAAAAATACAAAAATATTTGCTGCATTTAAATTTTTCAAAATTTAGCAGCCAAAAATAAGGCAGTAACTTATGTTACACAAAAAGGGAATGCAATAACGTGACAGTTCGTTCTAAGGCAAATCTCTGCTCTTTCACAATTGTTTTTAGTTTGAATCATAATTTATCTTTTTTTTGGATAGTTTTAAGAAATTATTTTCACAAATTTAAAAATGTAGTTAAAAAATTGAAATTTATGGGAATTTTTAACTGAGTAACTTACGTTACAGTAACTTACGTTACAAAGTTCACTTATTAGCATATTTTTATTACAATAAATAAAGAATGAAAATTCCAGTCCAGTTTAGATCAAGATATTGTAAAATAACAATTATAAGTTAAATTCACAGAAATTTAATACCAAACTCAATGACCAATCAAACATATTACATAACATAAGACTTAAATCCATCATAGCCGCTGTTTTTAACAAGTTCAGGTAATTCAATTTTTCGTATTATGTTTTCTTTCTTGTAATAAATTTCATCTGCGTTTCTGGCCATTTCTAATTGGTTCCAACAGCAGCCATTACTTATATTTTAAACTCGTTTTCTTCAATAATCGTCACAATTCAAGGATACAATGTATTTTCGTACTTCACCACACACCATCATTCACCGGCTTTTATCTCTGTTTTTTCTTCTTGTTCCTTAAAATACTTAACTAAACGAAACCCCACAGTTTGTTAATTTCTAGTTCTTAAATAGTCATTGTCAATGTGCGGATCTTCAGAAAGTAATTTTGATAAATTTTGCTTTTCTAACATATTTCAATACCATCAAGAGGGACTTTTATTCACAAATCTGTAATATCCACATGACTTTTCTCATACCCCTTTAACAGCGCATATGTTCTGCAGAGTTCAGTGGCATTTAATGCAGACTAAAATATATTTCACCTGTAAGAGATAAAATATTTTTGTGTTTGTGTTTTCCAAAACATATTTGATAACTTTAAAACATAACAGAAGTCATTTTTGAATAATTTATAGTACATTACTCCTAAATATTTTGAATGCAGTGATATTGTTTAGAGAGAATTAATGTCTCAAAAGCCAAAA
Organism: Uloborus plumipes; assembly: GCA_038373865.1. NCBI lineage: Eukaryota > Metazoa > Arthropoda > Arachnida > Araneae > Uloboridae > Uloborus > Uloborus plumipes. Next base: position 102,961 of record JAXGGA010001052.1, read on the forward strand.
AGAAACATATAATTTATTATAGAAGTGTATTGTAAGCTTATTAGCAAACAAAGACATTTTAAGAAATATGATTAATTTAATATAATAAAGTAAATACATAACGATAAAAGAAGGTTCGAATAAATTACTCCTACTAACCACATAAGTTTATTCCACAATGTACTTTATTTCTAAACGCAAGCATTTAAATTTTATTTGGGTAACTTACGTTACGTGCATATGCCAGTAACTTACGTTACGCATTTTGACTGTGGCACAAAGAATAAAATTAACAGTATTTGAAAGAAAACTATCATTATTTATTTGATACACACTTATAAGATAGAAAATATAACATTACTAATATTGTATTGCTCTTTCTTTATTCACATAAAAAACATTAACATGTTTTTGGTAACTTACGCTACATAGCATAGTGCTTTTTTTAAATATACATAAATCACTTAATTTAGGTAACAACACTTACTTCAGCAATTCAGAATATTAATTTAAAGTGTAATAATCATTAATATTTCATTGCAACAGTTATCTAAAGAAAAAAAGTGAAACTTACCGACGTTGAAAGTTTGACCATTTGCTTCACCAAGAATAAAACATTCTAATGCCAACTTCAAAGTGCTGCCAAAACTAAAAAACTAGGTTCTAGACGGAAACTTATTTTGCATAAGACACTTTCAACCCTTTTAAATCGAAAAATATGCAAATTAATCACACTAGTTTAATTTAATTTTTTCAACGATTTTCCACACTTTCATGGAATTGCCCATATATGTAGCATTATGCAATACAGGATCATAACCTCCACACTAGACTTCGGTGACTTAATAAGGTCACCGGACTCTTCATAATGCCACTCAAGGCCTTATTGGGACACAACGTCAATTTCCTTTTTAATTTTGTTAGCAGCATAAATTGGGATTTCTAGAACAATCTTTTTTTTGCTAGTGAACTATAAAAATAGAAATTTGTTGCAAAATTGTCCAACACATAAGTACGGAAAGTTAGTCTAATTGGTCTACATGACCTTAATTGGCCCACTCACTAAACTCAAAAAATGTGAAACATTTATTTATTTATTTATTATTTTTTCTTAATGATCTTTACGTTCTATAAACATGTTCTCGATTATAGCAATTTGGGACTGCACTGTAAAAACCAGGGGTGCCAAACGGGTGACTTTAGTCAACAAGGTATATAAAAGAAAAGAAAACAAAACAAAACGGAAAATAAACTGATTCAACTAGCAATTAGAAAGTTTTAGAAATTATTATATTTTAAAATTTACTGTCTCATTTTCCGAATATAAAAATTGCTGTTTTCTTATAGTGTCCGAAATCTAGCAGATTTTCCGCAAAAAAATATTTTTTTATAACTATGCGAAGCATTTAAGTAGCCGAAATAATATAAATGTTTCGTAACGATAGCTGCGTAGACAGAACATTGAAAAAATAAATCTATCTCTCTCTCTCACTATTATTTATTATAAACACTCGAATGTCATGACTCAATTCGTGAACTCTTCTTTATATTTGTTCTCTTCCTTATATTTCGTCTTGGTTAAAATTTTGATGTTTATGAAACGACTTGATTATTCAGTAATCGTAATGCAACTGAATATGTTTGGTTTTTCGTAAAAGTGATTCAACAATTGACCTTCCCACTTCATTTTTAGTAGAAAAAATGTTATAGTAAATGTTAATAACATTTTTAAACTGCTGAGTAATCTAGTGGATATATATATATATATATATATATATATATATATATATATATATATATATATATATATATATATATATATATATATATATATATATATATATATATATATATATATATATATATATATATATATATATATGAGAGAGTTAGAGCACAGACAGGTGAATTGAAGTCATGAATTCTTTTAAACTATGTTGGAAAGCCTGAACTGTGAGAAAATGCCTTAAATTACAAGTTTTAATCGTTTTAAAACCAGAATTAATTTGGAAAATGTGCAAAGACTTCGAGAAAAAAGCAAATAAAGCTGAACACAATTTCAAACAAAAACACGTACAGCTTAGGAGGGGGTGGAATCGGCAAGAGAGAGCAGCGATTATGCCATTATTCTCTCCTACGGTTCCATCTTTCACCCCGCCGAGCACGTTAAATTGAGGGTGTAAATTTTTCACCCAAGCTACGGCTGAATTCCTGGCTCCCTCCTGGGTGACGCTGGTGCTACATGCGCTGCACCCCTAAAAGGTACCAATCGCAACTAGGGATGCACCGATTAATCGGCAGTACCGATTAATCGGCCATAATTGGCCACTTTGCCGATTATTCATAATCGGCAAAATTGGGCAGATTAATCGGTTGAAAAAATATTTTTAAATATTATTCTTTAAAATGTACCTTCACTAAGAAACTATGATGAACGATTTTATATTGGCAGTAATAATAATCCTCACAGTTGATATAAATTTTTTAATAAATTAATTCTCCTACTTTGAATAACACACATAGACAATAATGCAGCATTTTTTATGTGGCAATAGTTTTCTCCTTAGCACAGTGCTTTTAGATAACCTCTAATTTTCACAAAATACACTGCTCGACATTGAAAATGCAATACCAAGAAGGAGTGGTCAGAAATTCATGCACATTTTACCGTAGACGCACGTCACTAAGTTATGCAAATGATAGGAAATGCGCAGCTCTCCGACACACGTGAAGTAAGATATAAGAGAATGAAGTTGAAAAGTGGGCTATGTTCATGTTGGTTTTTCTGCAAGACTAATTATCGGAGAAATTTGGTTTTTGTCTCGAAAGATACGTGTGATAGGAGGAAATGACACGCTGTCCTCAACGAAGACACTTCCAGCATATAGACGACTTTACAAGGGGTATGGTGATCGGACTGAGAAGGGGAGGTTGGTCCATACGTCAAATTGCAGCTGATACCCACATGGATGCAAGCACTGTGCATCGGCTGTGTCGAAGATGGTTGGAAAGAGGAAATGTAGCCACATTGAGGGGTGCAGGTGCAGCCAGAGTGACGTCAGACCGCTTGGATCGACGGATTCACCGACAAGCTGTGGCGGACCCGCAAGTCACTTGTACGTCGATTCTGCAGCACGTGCAAGGTACCCTGGATGTTCCTGTGTCGACCAGAACCATTTCCCGTCGACTGGTTGCACGTGGCCTGCAATCACGGCGCCGCTAAGAAGACTGCCATTGACCTCACAGCACAGACTCCAACGTTTGGAATGGTGCCGGACCAGAGCGACGTGGATGGCAGAATGGCAAACCGTAGTGTTCTCAGATGAATCCCGCTTCTGTTTGTCCAGCGATAGTCATCGCATACGTGTGTGGCGTCGACGTGGAGAAAGATCGAATCCGGCAGTAACTGTGGAACGCCCCACAGCGCGACAACGTGGCATAATGGTTTGGGGCGCTATTGCATACAATTCCGTATCACCTCTAGTTCGTATTCGGGGCACTATGACGGCCAAATGATATGTAGATAATGTACTGGGGCCAGTGGCAATCCCCTACCTTCAGGGTCTGCCAAATGCAATTTTTCAACAGGATAACGCCCGGCCTCACAGTGCTTGAATCAGCTAACATGCTCTACGAGGTGTACAGATGCTTTCCTGGCCACCATACTCTCCTGACTTGTCACCAATCGAACATGTGTGGGACGTGATTGGACGCCGTTTGCAGAACCTGCCACTGCCTCGTTCAGAGGAAGAACTGTGGCCAATGGTTGAAAGGGAATGGAGTGCCATCCCTCAGGACACCATCCGCAGGCTTATTGACTCCATGCCTAGACGTGTTTCTTCGTGCATCGCTGTCCGCGGTGGTCCTACTTCTTACTGAGCCGACGCCGTCCTCGCTCTAAATTTTGCTTATTTATTTTGAAATAAATATCACTTATTGTTCCATGCTGTCTCTGTCTTCTTACCAAATTTCATCAATTTCTGACCACTCCTTCTTGGTGTTGCATTTTCAATGTCGAGCAGTGTATAAAAGCCTTTAATTAAATTGCCACTGATTATTAAAATTTGAAATTAAAAGTGCCTCCTCCCACGGACCCCCCACCCCCCCCCCCTTTTTTTGAATTTAACTGTCCAATTAATATAATTAACAGTATGTTAATGTTATATTATTGACAATAATATGAAAATTGGTTCTAAGAAATTTGATAAAATTTTAAATTATTTTGTGAAAATAAGGATAATGGAAAAAGAATATTCTCTAAGAAAAAAATTACTTTCTATTTCTAAACTCGGAATTGCATAAGGGAGCAAAAACAGTTATTGTGAAACTGTAGTATTTGAAAAAATCATTCTTATCATTAATCGGCTCAGCCGATTATTTGGCCGATTATCAATAACCGATTACTCGATAATCGGTAATCGGCCAATTTGCTTATTGGTGCATTTCTAATTGCAACCAATAGTTTTAACAGTGTCCTTTGCTCTTATCATGACAAATACACACGTCAGGGGCATGGATGTTTTAATTTGCACTTAAGTCTCATAAAAAATAACTTTTTTTTTGTTTTTTTAAAGAAGCATCTGTGTTTATAGAGCATTTTTATGTAATCAAATTGTTCGCACACAATTTAAAACATTAGATAAATAAAAGTAATGCAAAGACCAATGGTGCTTTTCCACTATATATTTTCTAAGCAAAAGATTGAGATGGCTCTATCTGGCGTATATGTTTACACATAAATTATCTTTGTTAGTAAATATTTGCATTAAATATTTTTACACACACACACACACACACACACACAAGTGTTAATAACTACTACTTCTGTTTACCATAACTCTTAGGCAGGAGTTCAATGTATCTTCAGTATCAGCAACAATACTGATAACATAAATCAATGTTAAATAAGTTTCAATATGCATTAAAAATGATAGAATACAATATCAGTAAGCTACAAACATCGAGAAATAAAAAAAATATATTTCATCATTTTAATTTTAAATATAAGTAGAAACTTCGTTCAAAAGCTCAAAATGAATATGAAATTAGATATTAAATGACAAAAAAACGCGTTTCAGAGGGGTTTTTTTTTTCATTTGAAAAACACATTTCTACAAATGCATGTTTGAAATCGATTGACGTTAACTTCCAATATACAAATTCATAGGAAACGAAATCGTATTCTTTCCTACTTTAATCACCAGAAATTTGCATAATCAGATGCAGTCAATATTTATGTTTCCATTTAGCAGAAACTTCGAACTAAATATCCGCATAAACTTGTTTCAGCAATAGAAGAGCTTCATCGAAAATTTAAATTAAACTATTCATCATCTGTGTTCTTTACTGAGGAAAAATTTGAATAATTTATGAGCTATGCTAGTTACTTAAAACTAGAAATGCAACAGAAGGAAAAATTCATAATTAAAACATTCCACATTTACACGAAAACTAATAATAAATAGTTATTCCGACTGCAGCCTTTAAGAGGGGAAAAAAACTCTACTACTTCTATATTATTACTAAACTGCACCGAACAACTCTGTACCTGGGAGGTATAGACCACTATGACTATATTTTTCAAAATCGGGATATAAGCACTATTGTACACATTTTTATGCACATTATTCAGATGTATAAAACAATATTGTTTTTATTATTATTTTCAGCTTATAAGCATCTAAATGACCAATCTAGAAATACTAATCATCACGAATAAAAATCTTTAAATTCAATATAATCATTAAGTCTATTTTTATGCCTTAGTGCTATTTTCTTTCCAGGCACATAACTAAAAATCTTTTTACCTAATAAACAAACTACAGTATATTCAAATGGTCAAAAACATTCTTTACTTCAGAAGCACGGAACTCAAAAAAAAAAAAAAAAATGTTTTTGAAAACTACAATACTATATTCTTACTGCATAATATATCAAAGAATTCGGCATTTATTTATGACAGCAGTGGGGATTGACGTCAGGGATGTTATTAACAATACTGACCTGAGAGATTATAGAATAAAATACGTGTGATATGAAATGAAATAACAATTGTGTATCTGTATTACGTAAGATATTCGTCATCATATGCTTATAGTGGTAAGTTTGCTGGCCCCCCTTAGCTCTGAATGTGATCTCCGTCTTTTTTCAGAAAATTATTTCCCTTATTGATTGTTTAGCAATATAGAATTAAAAAAAAATCATCTATAAGATAGGGATCCACAGATATCCACCAAAATAATTTTAAGCTGTTAGCTCTTAGAACAACCCAACGATTAGTAATTAGAAAAGTTGGAAGAAAATAATTCTTGAAACAAACAGCCGAAGAAAAAAAATGGCAACAAGACGTTAAGAACAATAAAAAGATGATACGATCCAAATCAATAAAATGAACTACAACTTGTTAAGAAGAATTTGCTTAGAGATCAATAAAGCCAAAAATATGTATCTTCGACAGAAGAGTGAGTGGATAAACGTGGTACTCCATATCAAATTTCAGACAGAATAATGAAAACAAGTATACCTGGAACAATAAACCGAATTATCGGTGTAAGGTCACTGCCTAAAATGCATTGTATGCAGCAGGCGGCTCTATAGATTGTGTTCTACATTCCGAAACATTCTGAGTCGGGCAAATTTCAGACAGAATAATGAAAACAAGTATACCTGGAACAATAAACCGAAACATCGGTGTAAGGTCACTGCCTAAAATGCATTATATGCAGAAGGTGGCTTTATAGATTGTGTGATAAATGGAGTGATAACTTAAAGGGAAAAAGCACCGTTTAGAGAAATATAAAACTATTATATTTAATTGAAAACATAAAAAACGTTCACTCATGCATCTCATACGGTGAACTCTCACTTATGCGCCGGCCCAGGGGACCAACAGAAAAAGGCGCATAAGTGAGAAAGACGCATAAATTAAAAAGCCCATTTAGAAGTTTAAAACAAGGCATATAATTTATAGTGACAGTATGAATAAGAATGTTTCTGAACAAAATAGGTTGATATCAAATGACTGTTAGATAATTATTGTAACTAAACGTAACTAATATGGCATAACGGGGAAAAATATAGCATTCCTAAATCTCAATCAATTTATATTCAATCAATTTATATTCAAAAATAAAAAAAAAATGCCCATGGTAAGAAAAAAATCGGCGCATAAGTGAAATATTAAACTTTAGAGCGACGCATAAACGAATGAAATTATCATTATTTTACTATGAATGAGCCGGGACCAATGAAAATCGTCGTATAAGTGAAAAAGGCGCATAAGTGAAGCGGTGCATAAGTGAGAGTTCACTGTATTTGTAAATTTCACATGCTTTAATAGCGTTTTGCATCGATTTTTCATACGGCATATTACTTCAAAACTATGGGTCGTCTTACCTAAAAATTAGGGTAAGTATGCATAAAATAAAACGGGGTAAAAGTTCATATTTGAAAAAAAAAAAAAAAAACACGCTAAACTGTTTGTTATAAAATAAAGTCAAAAAAAAAAAAAAAAGCAGCGTATTCCCACCAATCTACTCTGTATTTGGAAAGAAAGGTGTCGATAATATGTTTTAGGAATATGATTGAAAGGAAATACGTTAAAAAACTTCACATCTAACCTTCACAAAACATCTTTTCCCCCGAATCCACATCCATCTTTCAAAATAAATTACACATCCAAACTCTGAGTACTTGAAACGTAATAGCATGGGATTTTTTTCATAATATACAAATACCCACATGGTCCAATAAATAAAAATGAGCGTGTGAACCTAGTGTCATATCTTGAGGAAATGAAGGATTTTCGGCTCACATGAAATTCATCGATGCGTGCTAAAATTGTGATGGATTCTCCGCTTGGGCAAGCATCTCGAAAATAGGATCAATTTCCAAACATACCGCAGGTGAGAAATCGAAATGTATTGAGGGAAATAGAATGATGCTAGGTGAAAGATTTTTACCTTCCATTTGTATTATTAGTATTTTTATTTATTTATTTTCGTATATGTGTAAGAATGTTGAACTTCATAATTGTGAATGTATTTATGTGCGGTTTTAAAGGGAGAAATATGAACATTTGAAAACAATGGAAATGTAAACGTTTAGTTTTGAAGTGCATTTTAATTTCTAATTTTTATCAACATTCATAAATGTAATAAAAGGCAAGAGCTATAATAATAAAAAAAAAAAAAAACTAGTTATAGAAAATGTGCCATACTTTTTACAATTAAATACATCCCCCCTATTGCAATGAGTTACAGTTCGTTATTAATATCTTCGTTTAAACACTTTGAATTCATACAGTTGCTAACTTTATCATTTCACAATCAATGCAATTTTACTTTCATCATGAAGTTAATAACAGGCACATGTTTGGAGACTCGCCAAATGCAAAGTGTTGATAATCTTTGATTTCATATCATCTTTAACTACATTTAAATTGAGTCATTTTACTAATTACACATATTGAAGGTTTAAAATATGGAGTTTTAACTAGCCTTTATTTTTATAAATTGTTGTTCTATACACTGTCAAAGCTATAATGAACTTTTCAAAAATTACATCATTTTAAACGTTTTTTTTTTTTTTTTCATTCACTAAGATCAGGTCAATGAAAACATTGTTCAAATTGCCAGAGCTCGGGTAATAGTATACTGAATGATGATTTTTAAAGCTCTATTAATAATACGTAATTTGGCCTTCCACGCCGAGGACCCGGGTTCTGACCTATGATGGCCCGTCGGTGGATTTTGATCACGCAGAAAATTCTCATCGCCCAAATCGTATGATTATGCGGCATGTAAAATATCCCTTGCGGTATTCGTTTGGCTTGTAATATCCTTCGGCCAAATTAAACTCCTAGTATAGTTTCGCATCGAAGAGAGCCCAGGTGCCTCCATCTGGTGGTAACTGGGCGTCAAAATTATCTGTGCCAACGCATCACGGCGCCTTAATAGTGGCACATGTAAAGACTGGATACTTTATCGGGGGGATCGCACTAAGTCTGCAAAAGGCGTATAATCGCTTGCACAGCCCCCATTGAAAAGAGAAAAAAAATACGTAATTTTGATCTTTGCTAGTTTCTCAAACTATGCTAAATGTTCAGTTAATTAGCTTCCACTTAATAATGTAATACGATAAAATGTCTTTCCATTATATTATTTTGACTCCAAACACTACTTTTACTTATTTTTACACACATTAACATCGTTTTTTTAGTAATTTTTAGATAGTTTTCGAAATTCAAAATTTAGTTTTGAATTTCGGCAACATTTTATAATTTTAAAGAATGTTTATGGCATTAAAATGCATACAACTTTATAAACACTCTCCTTCATTTTTATTAACCCTAAAACATGGTGACTAAAAGCTCCATGCAACTTCCTTAATTTCATTTTTTTCCAGCAAATAATTACCGTTTCTTTTTATTGGCTTTTAAAAACGCTATTTTTATGCGAAAGTTTTCCTATTTCACAACGTAATTTTCTTACAGAGTGAGCTTTCGAATTTTTGAAAAGTTAAATTCAATAACCAAAGCAATGCTCTAGAAATCTCGTAAATGTAAAGTAATTACGGAACTTCATCTCGCAAGAGAAAAAGAAGCTTTTAAAAACTTTTGCAGAATTAGAAACTGAATTAGTGTTGCATTTTCCCTGCTTTACTTGATTTTTCAGATTCTTCTTTTGAAAAGTAAATTTAGTTAAATCTTCAATACACGCTGTCTTTCTAAAAAAAAAAAAAAAGATTTTGTGACGGAACTTGATTTCCATTTTTGGAGTAGGAATTTTTTGTCGTTTGAAAAAATACTTCAAGAAAATTTTCAAGCTCATTTCATTTTTCATTCACTCATTTTTCTACGAAAAAACCTAGACAATTTTCGGTTCGATACTGAAAATTAATCAATTTACTTATGTATTCTCCAATCATTTCGTTACCTAATTCTCACACTGCAGACATACTGATCACATTAATGAAAAGCACGAAAATAACTCTACAATTCAACTGTCATTTTCTTTGTTTATCCAAAACTAAAGTATATTATATGTCCTATAATATACTATTTGATTTTAATTAATTTACTTATCATCTAGTTCATTAGAATTTGCAGTTAGATTTATGTTTAAAATTGATTTTTACCACAGCTTTTCGTATTATTTAAGCGGTCTTGAAGAAATAAACTCGGCTACATTTTAACATTTAGCGTGTTGGTACCAATCATTATTAAAATAAACGCATATTTTATATTACCAGTAAATATCTATAATCACCCCAGTTAAAACACATTAACTACAAAGTTATATAATCTATATTTTTCATCTATGTCACTAAATTATTGACGCATATTAAGTTAACATAATTTATAACTACTTGGTATACTTTTTTAAGTATACCAAGTAGTTATAAATTATGAAGAATGAAGAAAGAAATCAAGAAAGTGGGCTGTTTCATTTGAAATAAAGCATACGAATTATTAAAGATAAATAAGAATTTTAAAATCACTAGAAGTGTCATTGCTCCTGGGACCATAATATTTTTGAGGATTCTTACAAATGTTTTAAATTTATGTAATATCAAATGACTGTGAATTTATTCGAAAACGAACCTTTTTCAATGATCAAAAACATATTTTCTACAACTAGGAGATGAAGATAATAGTTCGCAAAACTTACTGAAGAAATACTTTTACCTATGTTAAACAATTTAGTTTAAATAAATTAAATGTATATTACAAGAAAAAATGTAATTGTAACTTAAAAAAATGCTTACATTTATTTATTATCTCACTTTTCTTTATTCATCGCTGTGGTGGGTACATGACTTAAATAAATCTCAAAGAACAACCTACAAAAATCGCTAAGTGTTGCGCTTCTCCCTCACCCCAATTTGACGAAGAAAACGATAAATGGAATCGCCTGAGTCGACTGCGATGCAAAGAAAATAACAATCCTGTTGCTACAGCAGACCGAGAACAGGAAGTCGTTGACGCACCCCCAATTTATGACGGCAGAGGAATGCAAGCTCCTCCCACGCGAGAAACATCTGTGGAAGAAAACAGTCACGGTTGCAATGAAAAGCCAACATGATCGAAAGAAGGAATCAAAAAAGGAGTTTAAAAGAAGCTGAAAAGCGGCAATTGTGCACCTGGCAATGGGGGTGAGGGAGAGAAATGAAGTGAAGAAGAACCACACACGAAAGTGTATAAAAAGTTTCGGCAACAGAGTTTGGGAGATTTTTTCGAATTCTGTCCAGGATTTTTGTGGATATTGGGGCCGGTTTTGAGCGTCTCTGATTGTTAGAATTTGAGCGCCAATTCCGGTACTTGATAATCCTAAAACAACTCTGATAGGTGTGCCTATAGATTCCCAGAGATGTATATGTTTTTAGTGAGGATGAAAAAGACAAAGCTTGTAACTTGTAATATATAGACGACGGAATAAACTTGTTCAACCCCACTGGGTGAGTTTGTTTTTTTTTTAAAGATGTATTGCATTTTCTGAACGCCGCGCTTTTGGGCATTTCACTCCAATGCAATGTACTGTTGTTTTTTTTTTTGTGTCGTGTTTAATTGCGGAATGCCAAGTGAGCAATTTTTACTTTTTGATGAATTAACTTTATAATTTGTTTTAATCTAGTCTTGTAATAATGATTTGTGGATTTTTTTTAAGCACTAACGATCACGCGGCCTAATGTATTCATTTTTCAAAATTTAATGTTCTTTGCTCACTGCATTCCAGATGAGGTTGTTTCTTTAGGAATTGGAGCAATGCTCGAAGCGAGTTTTTTTCTTTTTCAGCAGAATATTTATCTTTTTCTTACAGCAGAAATAAAGCATATCTGAAATTTTGGGAATATCAGTTTTTAACTATTTTTTAAATTATTTTATGAGGTAAAGTATTGAAGATTTTAGGATGATAATTTCTATTAATTTGTTAAAATCAATTCTTTGTGGAAATTAACTTCTTTTGGAGAGAAACTCCTTTTTTTTGTGTAACATGTTTGGTAGGGTGTTTTTTGCCATGAAAAATCAGTTGAACAATCTAGCTAAACTAAGAAACTTTAATTAACTTTTTAGCCACACTACACCACAGTTGGTGCATCGGACCAAGCGTTCAGAAATGCAACATTTTAATTCATGGTGCAACATAAGTATAGAATTGTATAATTAAATAATGTTGAAATATTTTTGTAACACCATATGATGATTTTTTTCAAATGATAAATAGATTTTTGCACCTGAATTAAAATGAGGGTTTTTTTGTTTTTAACTGCATTTTGGTGTAATTTCATTATTCAGCCTATTGGTATTTATTTTGTGATTTTATTTATGTTAAAATGGCTCCTCGTAAACAAAATAAACAATCGAGGGAGAGGGAATTAAATGACCTCATTATCTATTTCTACAATGGTAAACAATGAAGATAATGAAATTAGAAAACAAAGTTCTTCAAAATCATTCCAATTTACCATACAAAATTTTACTGGAGAACTAGACAATGTAGACTGGTTTATTAGTCAGGTAACAGAATTAAGTAGACTTAATGGATGGAGTGATGAAGTCACCCTTTGCTTTTTAAAAAGTAAATTAGGAGGTATAGCTCAGAAGTACTATGCGAGCTCACCATCTTGCGCTAACATTAAGACTTTTGCCGAGGCATGTGACAAATTGAGGAATTATTTCAAATGTCAGGAAAGTGCAGCGAGTAATTTGTTGGCTTTTCAATCTATTAAATTGCTTGATGGAGAAACAATTCAAAATTTGGCATACAGATTGGAGGTCATGGCACATAAAGTGTACCCCTTCATCACAGATAGCAAAGCCTTGTCACAGATTAAGTCAATTCAATTTTTGGCTGCGCTACCCATTACTTTAAAAGAAAAGGTTATAGGCGAGCCGACTGACAATTTTGAAGCATTGGTTCAAAAGACCCAACATGTTGCAACTCTGCAACAAGCTCTTTTTCAAGCTAATGTTATGACTTGTGCTGCGGTGTATCAACCTCCCCAGAAGGATGAGGTGCACGAATTAAGAAAACAGGTAGAAAACCTGTCTTTAGTTGTAAAAGCACAAGCGACTGCATGTGGGCTTTGTAAACAACCCCATGCACTGAAAGAATGTGACCTTTTTAAGGCTATGCTCCCTAACGGTGACCAAAATATGGTACACCAGAACGTAAGACCTAATAGTCCACAAGGTTTTAACCAGGAGAATAGGCAACATTTTAGGGGCAATTAGCCTTTTTGTACTTTTTGTGGTCGAAATAACCACTTTATGTCAACCTGTAGCATATATTTGGCACAAAATAGAGGGCAATCGGTGCCTCAGGGTTTTTTAAGAAATGAACACGGTACAACTCAGGATCAACAGTTTCAATCAAATACTGCGAATACAAATAGACCATTTAGAGGCAGAGGATCTTTTCAACCCGAGAATTTAAACTCCAACAGAGGCAGATTTTAGGTGACAGTTCTGTCTCTTTGGGAAATGATGGGTCACCACCAGAAATACATACTGGCAGTATTAGTTATGGTAATAGAAGTACTCATTGCATAAGTAATAGTGATATTAAAAATGAAAGTTGGAATAAGAATATGAAAGAAAGTAATAAAGATGAGAATAAATGTTTTGGAATAGGGGAAAACAAGGGAAACTTGAGTAAAAATGCTGGGATGAGTACTGTACAATTTGATACAAACTGTCCCCCAAACAAATTGGTAAATGTGTTAAATTCTGGTCCTTTGCCAATTATTCCTGTGTTGTTTAATAGGGTGTCATGTGAATTTTTGCTCGATTCAGGGTCCTCGGTGTCCTTGATAACTAAACATGTTTTTGAAATGATTAAAGAACATTCAAAAGTGAGATATTTATCAAGAACAGTACAGATTCCTACAGTTAATTCGCAATTGTCGTTCTCAGCGTGTGTAGAAATGTCATTTAAAATTCATAAAGTCTTTCACAGACATGTGTTCTATATTGCTGATTTTAAAAATGACCAGTATGATGGTATTTTGGGATTTGATTTCTTAAAAAAGTATAATGTCATTTTGGATTCTAAAAAGAATATTGTAAAATTTGAGAATTTTTACTTGCCTTTAAATTTTTCCAGCCAAAATGAAGTAAATAGCTTGTCGAAGGAAAGTAATGAAGTGGTCTTAGCGCGAAAAGTGATTGTACCACCTGGGGAATCAGTCCAAATTCTGCTAAATTGTAAAGGTAACATTTCTGATAATTTAGTTTCTTTTACACCTACTGTTCATGAATATAACATTGAGTTACACCACTCTCTGCATAACATACAAAATAATCAGTTTTCTACTTTTGTCACAAATTTAAGCAATAAGACTATTCACATTAACAAGAACCGAATAATGGGGAAAATTGATACAGATATTGAATTAGTGCATAATTATGATAAAGCGGGGAATAAGGGAGTTAACGAGGAAATTTGTAATGTTATTACTGCTTCGGATGAAATTATTGCTCTTAGGAAAGCTGAATTGTCTCCATCTGATTTTCAACTTGATCATTTGTTACCTGAACAAAAACAAATTTTCCTTGACCTATTAATGAATAAATTTCAAGCTTTTTCAAAATCAGTTAAAACCCTTGGCCATTGCGACAGAGTGGTTCCACAGATTACTCTTAAAAATTCAAGTCCTCTGAAAACCCTTCCTTTTCCTGTCCCTCAGGCACTTCAACAAGAACTCAAAGATCATATTAATGAGTTATTAGAAGCTCAAATTATCGAACGTGCAAATTCGCATTGGAGTGCTCCACTTCTACTTGTTAAAAAAAAATGGACCCCTCGGATCCCTCGGCAAAACCTAAATATAGAATGGCACTGGATCTCAGATTATTGAACTCGGCAATACAGAATTCAGCATACCCACTCCCCCGAATTTCCACACTAATCAACAGCATTTCAGCTTATAAATATTATTGTGTGTTAGATCTGAAGAATGCTTTTTGGCAAATTGCCCTCCCTGAACACTTGCAAGATTACACTACTTTTGTTACCCCATTTGGCTCATTCAGATCAAAGAGGATGGTTTTTGGGCTAAAGACAAGTGCTTCCACATTTCAGGAACTCTCTGATTCCCTGTGTCAGGAGTTACAATGTAAAAACATTACTGGTATTTTTTGCTATATGGATGATTACATTGTCTGCGGAAATTCATTTGATCAGGTTCTTGAGAGAGTTACGGCATTGTTAGATGTGTTAATTGCTCACAACATTACCCTGTCTCCATCCAAATGTGTTTTCTTTAAAGATGTGATAGATTACTTGGGATTTAATATATCTCATAATTCCATTAAGCCCATATATCCAATATTTCTAAGATTACTGCATTCCAACCCCCTACTACTGTTAAACAAGTCAGGAAATTCTTGGGATTGTGTGGATTTTATGGATCTCTTATTCCTGAGTATGCTAAATTAACCGATTGTCTCACTGACTTAACGAGAAAGAATTCAAAATTTAATTGGAATGTCAAACATCAATTTGCCTTTGAAAAGTTACAACAGATTTTCTTTTCACAACCCTTTGTCAAGTTACCTGATTGGAATAAGGATTTCTTTTTGCAAACCGATGCAAGTTACTCTTGGATTTGTGCGGTTCTGTTACAAGAGTATGAGGATGGGTATCACGCAGTTTCATATTACAGTAAAGGGTTACATAAAGCTGAGAAAAATTACCCGCCTATAAAACTTGAATTGTATGCTATTTACAAGGGAATGATGGCATTTAAGGACTACATTTTTCACAGAAAAGTTTGAATTTTGAGCGATAGTAAACCTTTGAAACATTATAAGAAAACTACATCTCCAGCAGCTATAGAAACACGTTGGTTAATGGCCATTAGTAAATTTGAATACGAAATAGAATATTTACCAGCGGAAGAAAATATTCTTGCGGACTACGGTTCAAGGGCCCCTGATCCTGATTTTAAGCAATCTGCTATTAAGGATACTGCGGAAGGTCCCATTATCCCATTTACTGAGTTAGGAGAACATGATTTAGTTAATGCACTTGATCAATCTGATACACCAATGGAAATTTCTAAAGATACACTGTTACAGGAGCAAAAAGCGGATACCAATGTTCAGGAAATTATCTCCATGCTAAAGTCTGGCTCTTTAATGAATGCAAATAAAGTTCAGAATTTTTTTGTATCACCTCTTTCTGGTTTATTAATGTATAAAAATAACAAAACTAAAGACAGTGGTTGTATAGTTGTTCCCGAGTCATTAAAAGCTAAAGTACTAAAAATTGCTCATGTTTCTCACACGGGGATTCACAAAACTTTTGAGATTGTGTCTAGATCCTATTTTTGGAAGGGTATGTTTGGCAGTGTGCAAAATTATGTGTTGTCATGTGAAGATTGTATTAAAAACAAACCTTATAATAACAAACCAAGTAGATTTGGGGATGTTCCTATTCCGGACAAAGTTAATGATATTGTAAGTTTAGATATTCTGGGCCCGATAAAGCACTATGGAAATGTATTGACAATTTTAGATCATTATTCTAAACATGCTATGTTCTATCCGTTGACCAATATTACGGCAGAGACGGTGGCCAAACACTTTATTAATTATATAGCTACATTTGGTAGGATGACCTTAGTGCTCACAGACAGGGGTAAACAATTTATCTCTGAGGTTTTTGACAAGGTAAACAAAGCGCTAGGTATAGAACCCTCTCACACATCTCCATTTAACCCAAAATGTAATGGGCAAAGTGAACGTATAAACTCAGCGGCCAAGGCGGCAATTATTAGTTTAACTGAGAAAGGTGTGTCATTTCACAATGCTATTCTGATTCATCAGTCTATGTATAATGGGACAATTCATAGTACAACTGGGTTCACACCCAACATGCTTCATTTTGGCAGAAATCTGTCGTTGTTGTTTGATACTTATAATGAAAATATTCAACCTATACAATTAGATAAGGCTCATTATCTTAATGAGGTGTTAACTGATTTGAAAATAACTAATTAAACAGCCTATAGTAACCTTAAAGACAAGCGAGCTTCACAAAACAACAAACAATTTCAGCGTTCAAGTGTAAGAAATGTTAAAGAAGGAGATATTGTTTACTTGAGAGCAAAGTACGGTTTTAAGTCAACATTTACAGGCCCGTATAGTGTTATTCAAAAATTAAATGATTTAAATTACAAGATTCAACTTCTCGATAATCCACATGCTAGGTCTTTTATTGTGCATGTTGACCGGCTAAGAGTACTCCTAGGAAACACAATTTAATTAGTCCACAGGAAGTGCAACCTCCTACTGTACCTAAATACTATTTACGTTCCCATTCATAAGCTATTGTAGTTCCCTCGGGAAAATTTGTGTTCTTTTAGACATGTCTGTGCCAGTGATTTTTAGTATTGTGTTGTTATTGTTATATGCTTAGTCGTAATGTGCAGTATGTATACTGCTCTTTCTCTCTGATATAAGAAAGGGGCTTGTTTACAATTGCGTCCTGGGCAATTGTGGTGGGTTTTTTTTCTCTATGTTGATAATGTTTACAAACATGGTGGTGGTTTATTTGTGATTTAATTAATTCTGCTATGTTCTATTTTTTTATACAATGCTCGGGGTATAGTTATTCATAATACAGAATCAAATTTTTGCTTGTGAATGGATCATGGTGATTTGATGTTAGTCATGGTTTGGGTTGTCTGAGAGAATGTGTTTACTGCTTTTTTGGGGTAATTTCTGTTCATCAGGATTAGTATTCAGCAGAGGTTATTGTGTGGTCATTGATTGTAATTATGGCGTATCTGTTGATTTTTGATTGGTGTACTGTACACTTTGTTTTATTGTTCATCCACTTGGAAACTCTGTGATTATGCTGGCGTAAACATTGTCCATGGTTGATTTTCTTTGGGGATCAATAATTTGACAATTGGGTTGGTATGTCAATGTGTCATTGTACATTTGTTTTCATTATAATTACTCCAAGGGTGTTGTTGTGTCTAATTAGTTTTTATTCAGATGGTGGATAGGCGGTAAAAGATTTGGGTATGCTTAAGGTAGGCGGAAGTACTTTGTTGTTTATACACTTGCCATGACGTATTTGGGGTGGTTACCACTTATTTCCTCAAGTTCAAAAAAAAAGAATAGAAATCTCTAAGTTAATAAGTAGGTTTTTTTTATTTTTATTTTTTACTTATTTGTAAATTCTTCACTTGGTAGAAAAAGTTATGCCTGAGTTCAAAATATTTTTGTAAAAAAAAAAAAAAATTGTTGTTGGTAATTCACTGTGGATTGACAAACTCTGTAACATTTAGAAAACCGGTTCATTGGAACCATATACATTTGTATGATGGACAATTTTGTTGAAGCTGTGTGCATAATGGTTACTGCTAAAGAAAAATGAAAATGAATTGTCACGTTTAAGTTTTGGTTACATGTTTTTAATGTATGGCTGAATATTGCCATAGTAGAGTTAGTTTTTAGGTTAAGTATGACACCACATTTTAAATCATGTATGTTAACTATGCTGTCACTGATGGTGTGTTTACCAATATGTTGGAAGTGTTTTGTGAGACTTCAGGTCTTAATAGGAGCTGATGTGGTATCTCTCACATGTTGTAGAGAATTTTTTTTCGTCCCATTTTGTACAGGCTGTTGGTGAGATTTTACTAACTTGCAGTTGAACATTTGTGGGAATGGGGGGGATACTCACCTTGTGGCGGTTTCAATTTTTGGTTTGATGTTTAATATCTGTGTTGTTGATGTTGTGTTTTGAAAAAAAAAAAAATTGGGGTCACATATACAAAAAATTATTGTTTGTCACATATTAAAAAAAATGTTGTTGGTCATATATACAAAAAAATTTTTTGTTTTTTACATATACAAAACAATTGATTTTGTTTTTCATTATATATTTATACAGTGAAATTTAAAAGTTTATTAGGTTGCAGAATTGGTTCTAATGATAGTAGTGTGCTAATCTCAACACGGCATGGACTGGTTAGTTTTCTTTTTTTTTTTCCTTTTTTTTTCTTCTTGTACCACCGGA
Source organism: Uloborus plumipes (assembly GCA_038373865.1). Taxonomy (NCBI): domain Eukaryota; kingdom Metazoa; phylum Arthropoda; class Arachnida; order Araneae; family Uloboridae; genus Uloborus; species Uloborus plumipes. Next base: position 121,977 of record JAXGGA010001052.1, read on the forward strand.
AGAATGTGGTGGGTACATGACTTAAATAAATCTCAAAGAACAACCTACAAAAATCGCTAAGTGTTGCGCTTCTCCCTCACCCCAATTTGACGAAGAAAACGATAAATGGAATCGCCTGAGTCGACTGCGATGCAAAGAAAGTAACAATCCTGTTGCTACAGCAGACCGAGAACAGGAAGTCGTTGACGCACCCCCAATTTATGACGGCAGAGGAATGCAAGCTCCTCCCACGCGAGAAACATCTGTGGAAGAAAACAGTCACGGTTGCTATGAAAAGCCCCCATGATCGAAAGAAGGAATCAAAAAAGGAGTTTAAAAGAAGCTGAAAAGCGGCAATTGTGCACCTGGCAATGGGGGTGAGGGAGAGAAATGAAGTGAAGAAGAACCACACACGAAAGTGTATAAAAAGTTTCGGCAACAGAGATTGGGAGATTTTTTCGAATTCTGTCCAGGATTTTTGTGGATATTGGGGCCGGTTTTGAGCGTCTCTGATTGTTAGAATTTGAGCGCCAATTCCGGTACTTGATAATCCTAAAACAACTCTGATAGGTGTGCCTATAGATTCCCAGAGATGTATATGTTTTTAGTGAGGATGAAAAAGACAGAGCTTGTAACTTGTAATATATGGACAACGGAATAAACTTGTTCAACCCCACTGGGTGAGTTTGTTTTTTTTTTTTTTAAGATGTATTGCATTTTCTGAACGCCGCGCTTTTGGGCCAATGCAATGTACTGTTGTTTTTTGTGTCGTGTTTAATTGCGGAATGCCAAGTGAGTAATTTTTACTTTTTGATGAATTAACTTTATAATTTGTTTTAATCTAGTCTTGTAATAATGATTTGTGGATTTTTTTTAAGCACTAACGATCACGCGGCCTAATGTATTCATTTTTCAAAATTTAATGTTCTTTGCTCACTGCATTCCAGATGAGGTTGTTTCTTTAGGAATTGGAGCAATGCTCGAAGCGAGTTTTTTTTCTTTTTCAGCAGAATATTTATCTTTTTCTTACAGAAGAAATAAAGCATATCTGAAATTTTGGGAATATCAGTTTTTAACTATTTTTTAAATTATTTTATGAGGTAAAGTATTGAAGATTTTAGGATGATAATTTCTATTAATTTGTTAAAATCAATTCTTTGTGGAAATTAACTTCTTTTGGAGAGAAACTTCTTTTTTTTGTGTAACATGTTTGGTAGGGTGTTTTTTGCCATGAAAAATCAATTGAACAATCTAGCTAAACTAAGAAACTTTAATTAACTTTTGTAACCCATTACACCACAATCGCATATTAACGTCATCTGAAACTCTTTTTGTTTGAGCATAACACTTTAAACTAGATATTGATTTGTTTATATTAGTAGCTTCAACGTAGCATCAACTTAGTAACTTTCCATTTTGGTTTTTTTAACCAAAAAGTAAAAGAAAAAAATCTAAACAAAATCCCGAAAGCCAAAAACACACATAATAAGCTAAAGGGAGAACGGTTTATTCTGGAAGCAATGACGAGAGAGATAAAAATGCAACAGAAGTATAAAGGATTTTTTTTTCATCCTAGATACCCCTTCTCTGCTACTGGGAATTCTTGAAAAAGTTAATTCGACACAAGAATAAAAAAGCGCCCTGTTTTATTTGATATTTTTTTTTATTAGTGAAAAGTTAGTAAAATTGTTAGTTAACTTTTATATTAGTACTAGCTGAACCCTGCGCAGAGCGTCTGTTTTATTTGAAGTAGTTAGCTACTGTGGACTGAAAGCTGCGGTTTTAGTCCACAACTTCCATCTCTCTACTTAACTTTCGCAGTTGTTGACAGCAATTTGAAAACAAGCGGTTATTTGAGACACTATCTGTTATTGCAGATCATAGAACAGACACACAGTTGGAATTGTTTTTGTATTAAGTGGTTATTTTTATTAATATTTTTTTTTTTTCATTTTAAGCAACTTTTAGTCTTGTTTCAAGGTTTATTTCGTCTAAAAGTTGTTAAAAAAATTATGGTCTAGACAAATGAATAGCTTTTACATAACTTTGACCAAACATAGTGACAATTAATGAAGTGAAAATAACAGCCAAAATTAAAACCTAAAAGTGACGTGATAGAACTATTTTGGGACTTATTTTGTTTAAACGACTTAACTTAGTTCTTTATCATATGAATATTTAACTTCGTCTTGCTCAATGGATTGCTTAAATTTTAAATTGAATGTTTCATTTTAAATTTCAGCAACATGTTAAGATATAGACGATGCTAGATAAGAATGATTCAAAAACTTTTTTTTATTAGCTTGGCACGCCTACTACATTAGCTTGATTAGATTGGTGAATAACTTTGAAAACGTAAAAAAAATCACTTTATGATAATTCCTAATGCATTAACCCCATCTTAACGTCAAAAAAATTTTAATACTCACTAACGATTTGATTAATTATTGTATTTAGTATCATTCAGCGCCGAATACCAGTAAGATTCGTGTTGGCGACAACTCAAAAAAGCTTACGCTAACACGTGGTCTCTACTTTCACAACTGATAAGTATCAAAATATAAAGAAGGACAAGAACATTAAATTTTACCCTTAAAAGCAGAAAATTGCTGCTTCATTCTACTTCAGATTAACGAATTTGACGACTAAAATAAATTAATTGAAATATTCAATAACTACCGGATTAAAAAATTTGACAGATAAATTTTACCAGCTGCCTGGTTTTACCACCCATCGACAGCATTAAAACATATGGTGTCTTTTTTTTTTTTTAGATTTTAATAATATGTTTAAAATGGTTTTGATGCCAAGATTTTTTTACAAAATCACAATGACTACTTTTTTAAAATAAAATTTGAAGAACCTAATACAGATGGGCATGAATTTCTCTTAAAAAATAAATGTAAAGAGCGGGATATTTCGGTAATTGAGAAAAATGGAGCTGTTGCCAAATTCTTTTCGTGAATACTTCTATTTTGGTTACCCCATGCAAATATATTTTTTCATTGAGCTTACCTGCTTTAAGGGTATTGATTTAACTTACAGCAGGATTTTTCTGGGATTCTAAGAATAGTTTGCTACTCTTTGCTTACATATACAAAAGAAAAATTCTGCACAAATTATTGAAAAATGTGGTGAGTTTAGGTGTCGAAAATTTGACGGTAATAAATAAATATCACCAAACTCCCAATTATCAAAATCATCTTGTACACAAAACAAAAGTTGCATTTTATTTTACGAAACGTAAAAAAAGGCTTTTTTATTTTTTTTAAAAACTAACTTAAATACAAGAAATGAAGGCCTTTTTTTTAAACCGAATACAGAAAAATATAAAAATATCGTCAAATTATTGGACTACGTTCAACTAAATCATATTTGTTTGTTTAAATACTATCTCAAATATGTATCTTTGGGTTAGTGTAGATATTTTTTCCGCATAAATCTAAATGACTTCTTACAAGGGTTTGAAAAGAGTTGCATGGTTTTCCGTTTATTTAATTTAATTACTTTTTACTACCCAATTAAGTGTAATTACCCCTACCACGTTTTTATTTTAAGGATATTCTTTTTTATTCTTAGACTACTTACAGTTTCAACTGTGACTGCTTATTTATTAAAAAAGGTTCTGATTTTTTTAAACAAAGTTTTAATTTTAACACTTTAAATTGAAAAGTATAAATTTTAATTTTTAGTTTTAATCTAAAATATTTTTTTAATTGGTTTGAAAAATACAATTTTCTTTAACACAAACGTTAACAATGAATGTACCAAATGTTAACGTGGTTAAATGTAATGTATAACATGACTGTGCGTTGCGTCACTGCCCTTTATGAAATGAGTTTACTGCATAATAATTTGTTCATATTATACTTTGCATTTTGAACTAGTCCAAAATTTGGTCAGCACAATATACGAGTATTTTGATATATGTGTTTATGTGTGTGTGTTTGGATGGTAAATGTTACTGTTCAATTGTATCTTTTGTAAATAGTTGGCTGGTCATTGAAACTTTATTCCAGTTCCAGAAAACCGTCTGCAATTCTTTTCTGCGTGGTTTGTTAGAGATTGATCCCATTTTCAAGGCACGTGCTTCCATTAAAGAATCCATCAAACTTTTTTTACACACGAGTGACTTTTCCGAGCTAAAAATAGCAGTTTCCTAGAATATATGATGACATGTAAGAATTATAATAATATAGGAACAATGACTAACAAAATGTTGTCGTTTGTATTTACAGAGAAAATTTATCTTTGTGTAAATTGAGCATCTTTAAAGTAAAAATTAATGCTTAAAAAGCGTACAGTTTAAAAGTGTTACAAAATTTCTCGGTTAAGGGTATAATTAAGTTGTGATACTTAAGATTATTTGGCATGACATATTAAATTGCAAAAATTATATTCACTGCATTTTTATTTTCGTATTACCCTGTGTAACTATTGCAAGTTTTATTTAAAATGTGATAATTGTTAGTCAGGTATTTTTTTCATAGTGAAATTGCTATGGAACAGTTGAAATATTTTCAAGATATTTTCAAAATTTTAAAATAGCTGATTTTGTGACTATTCTTTTAGATTGAGGGATTAACATTTTCCGAGCAAATAATTACAAATAAGTTTTTTGAAGTGGCTCTATTACACCTTAATACAAACATGAAATAAAATATTTAAAGAGGGATTAGCAATACAAAGCGTTCCTGTGACTCATTCTTCCTTTGTTTAGCAAGTGGAAGTTGTCCTCATGCAGTGTCACATCTACCCCTTGGAAGAATGTTAAACAAATTGAATTCCACACTTAAAGTTCTATTTATAACAAAGCTGTTGAAAGCTCAACTGTTAGAAAAATTTGCATAGAAAGTTCATTTTTAACGATATCTTTTGAGGATTTTTTTTTTCATAATTAGAGTCTTATTCTTGTATTTCTGGATGAGGAAAAAAAGGTCTCGTTCTTTTCTGTCCAATTGTGAGGGTGTTTCTCTAATCACTACAAGTGTCGTACAAAAGAAATAACTTTAAAATTGCTGTGTATGTAGAAAATAGGTGTATACGTGTATATCAGTGTTTTATGCATGTATGTCATTTATGCTTATATACATATTGGTATATATAATTGTAAACATAAACTATGCGATTATTGAATTAAAATTAGAAGAGGAGTATTTGTTGAGGAAAGAGTTTGAAACGTTTGCTGTGATGCCTGAACCACAATTTTCGACTTTCAATTTCAGGTCTTTTAAATTATCCGCAAGTAAATTCAAACGAGTTGATCACCAAGTGAAAATTGATTCCACGTTCGAAACCAGCGGTTACACTGCGCAATGACATTCCACGGAAAGTAGGGAATAAATTCCCTACTCTTTTGACACATAAAAGGAGATGAATATTTGCTTCCTTAATGAGAATTCGTGTAGCCGGCATTCAATGATTAAATTTAAAATCTGAACCCGACAAGATGAGTTAAGAATTTTGCAATACGTTTTGGACACATTGATATTTCATTTGTTAAGAGTGTTGTAGTTTGGAAATTTATTTGCGAACCCGATGCTAGAAAGTTTGAAATGTATTGCAAAATCAGCATGAACCTTGCGAATATTATGTTTGTCATACTAATTTCATATTATGTTTGTCATATTAATACCTCAAAATGAAATATTTTACACAATTTACGTACATGTGTTGCACATTACAGTATAATATTCGCAACGCATTATTAACGCCTGATTACGTATCGAAAATTATTTTTACGTTTCTAAACGTAAACAAAAAGGAGAAATGATATACTTTAAACTATCAGAAATGGTAGCTTCCAAACATAGGGGAAAATGTTGCTTTCCTTACTTAAAGTGAAACTAACTATTTTTTTTCTTCCTGATTTAGGAAGCGTCATACTTATTTAAAACGAAAAAACGGTCGCTGTATATTCCTCGACGTCAGAAATACGAAGCATTAGTATCACTTACAGCAGAGCTGTCCAACTGGCGACCCGCGGGACGCATGCGGCCCGCTCACACATATCGTGCGGCCCGCCAACTTCTTATTCAGCAGATTTCTTTTTTCGAAATTTTATGGTATCGGGAAGGTCTCCCTAATCGACCATTGGTATGGTAAGTACTTAAAGCTCTCCTTGACATTAGCGCCAATTATTCCTTAGAACAGTGCATCACCTTAAAATAGAAAAAAAAAGATAAATGCTTTCGTGAATAAAAATAACAGCAAACAATACAATATTAAAAAGCACAAATGCACAGGAATACCGCAGACATGTGTTTCGGAGTTGGGAAAACCTTTTTCAAAGCAAAAATGTGAGTTTATGGTCCCACATACACTCATAATAACTCCCCTTACACCGTGTCACCCTACACTCGTAGGAGAGAACCGTGTAAAAATGGCAGAGTTGATGTTCATATTTTAAATTAGTTGCACAGAACCTGAAGAACCAAAGCATTGAAATAACTGCTAACAAAGTTTTCTACATGCAAGTTTGAAACTCGTCTTTGCAGCAGCCAATTGATCAAATTTTCTGAACAGGTTTCTTTTTATGCATTTAAAATTTTTTGACAATTTAAAAAAGCGAAAAATTATTGCCTTGAGGCGATTATGATAGTCCGCTTAAAACAGTATATTTACCATAAGCATCAATTTAAGGCCTTGTTTTGTAGGTGTTTTTGAATAAAAAATATTAGTTACGACTTCTTTGCAAAAATCTGGTATTGTTCTTAAACGTCAAACACAATATCCGGTAACACAATAAGGTTATTAAGACTATATATATATTTTTAATGTAAACAAAAACTACTAAAACTATTCAAAATAAATGGATTTTACTAATCATTTTGTTACTTATATATCTCTTAAATCTTTTTAAGCAAAACCTGAAAAAATCTCAATCGATTTCAAATTATTTAAAATTAACCCAATTATTTCGAAGTTTTTTTTCCTCCTGTGCAAACGTTTGCACAAGTACCAAAGGAGGAAAAGAAATTTCGCGGAGCTTGCTTTTTTTTTCTTTTTTTAAGAAAAGCTTTTAGATCGGAAATTCTTTTTTCACCCGAAGTTTTAAACCGTAATTACAGGGAATTTCTGAGGACGAAAAAATAAAATTCCGTAACATTCCTTAGTACCCAGAGGCGAAACGAGACATCTTTAATGTTGACACTTTTTGAGTTTCGAACATTCTTCAAAACTTTACTTGACACTTTCTTACTTGTAAAAGTTTACATTAAATTTTACATATATAAAATTGTTAAGATTATTTTGTTTTAATAACAAGCATTATAATACCGCTAATATATATTTTTTAAAAAACTTTAGATAACCTTTGGAGAGCTTTCTAAAAATTTTTTGAACGTGCAATATTTGTAAAAAATATTAACAAGAAATGTATTCATACTTTAATTGAAATGCAGGTAAGGATTCTGGTCAAAACTAACTTGATCTTAGTAATTAATAAAGATCATCATTAAAGGGGTTAAAGTTAGTTTGGGCCAGCCACCTCGTCTAGTGGTCAGTGACGTCTGACCGTGATGAGGTGGCCCCGGGTTCGAGTCCTGGCTGGGGCATGGGCGTACTTTCTCTCTCTTCTGTCACTGTCCTTTCTGTGTGTGAAAGTGAGTTATGAATGGATGCCTACCCTATGAACGGGTCCTTATGGCATGTGTGTTGAGCTTAAATCGGTCTTCCACCTAAATAATGCTCTTAAAAACAGAAGCCATATCTTTCCTGCCTTAAATCGAGCAGATTTCATCTACTCAGGCTCGGATACCCGAGTGGTATTAGAAAAAACAACAACAACAAAAGTTAATTTGGAAGGTGAAGCGTGGGACAGAATGAAACACGTAATATTTAAAAGCGAGTAATTTTTTTTTATGAAACTCTACGTCAATGGCATGGATAGCTTGCTCTATAATAGGTAAAAAAATCTATTAATAAGAAAAAAAGGTAAAACATATGAAAGTTAGTGGTCTGCTCTGTTCCCCAGAACCTTGTAGAAGGGAACAACTATACAGGGTGAGTTTGACCGAATCTGCCATACAGAGGGGGGGGGGGTAGAACAGCTCAGGCGGAACATAGAACCACCCACTGTCGTGTCCTATCCGTAACCATAACCCAGTTATGGCGGACATAAGAAAACCAATTTCTGAAGTTTCTGTAAGTGCTACAAACAAACAGGTAGACATATTAGGAAATAACAGACTAAATCCTACAAAATGACACGTTTTTCATTAAGATAATGGCCTTTTACAGCGAGCAAGAAGCTTTGAAACATCGGAAACACTCGGAATTAAAATGACACGCAAATTTTCAATCGATATTTTCAAAAACAACCGTATGTGCTACAGCCGGTCAAATTTACTAAAAACTGGCCCATTTCACTAGCTTTCAGATGCTATGACAGAAAATCACATTAGGCTTTAAGTTCAGCAGATATTCTGACTTTTATTTGTAACCATATGAAAATCGTCCTTCGTCAGAATAGGGAAACCAGCGAACGGTCATGCTTTTATGTCCTAAATTTTCTATTTCATGTAAATGTACTGTTTCCTTCATTCAAGAAAAGGAAAGTTTTATTTCTAAATATCAAATTGTATCACTTTATTACGTTAACAATCACAACAGAAGACAACAACAAGTAGAAACAAAGAAAGTAACTTTAACTCGATTTTCATTAAATTAAAATAGTAACACTAACGTCTTTGAGTACATTTACATGTAAGCAATCTTTAAAATTTCCCAAAGCTACTGAAATTATCATGCCCCACACCGTTGGCGGTGTATTGCATGCCCTTGGCCTTTTACGAACTGAAACTACCGTCACTCTCAATGAAATTTCATTTCTCACTTTTGCTACTGCTCCATCAAGCCAAATGCACAAGTTCTACAAACTGGTTACATCTGAGCAGTAAACTGCTTGTTTCAAGAATCCCCAAACAAAGAAGTTCACTGGCGTCTGGGGTGGTGATTTAGGTGGCCAAGAAATGGTATCCAAATGACTAATCCATTGCTGATTGTTCTGTCAGAAAGTCTTAAACCGCTATTGAAGAATATGCAGAAGCCAAATTGTGTTCGAAAATTATTTCCGCTCTCCTTCGAGCATTAGTAACATAAAGTGAATCAGGCAAGTAATGATTCCGGAATCTCTAAATGTGCTATTCCTGTGAGGTTACATTGAAACTCTATAAAGCGATCACCGACTACGCCAAGAAAAACAGTTAAGCTATATCTCATTTGGAACCATGAGTCTCAGATTAGTATCGCAACTGTGTATGAGTTTAAGTTCACCAAGGGAAATAGTCTTCACATAATTAAACCTGAAATACATGGAATATATGAAAATATGTCACTAACATATGCTACTTATGCACTCAATCGGATATACAAACTTCTTCTAACCAGTTCACACTAGAACAAGGATTAAGCAACCCGTATCTTCAAAATGGGTAAAAATTTTGCAGCTGGCTACTGGGCCCAGATATTCAACTACATCATTTCCTGAAAAGGAAACTGTGGACAGGTGAGTCGATGTTCACTCGAAGTTGTACGATACATTTACATTTCTGTGGCATCAGTATGCTGAACAAAATTCATTTTAAACCTATTTAAACTCATCATTCAGAAAGCGATTCCGCTTAAATGCTTGGCTTTCACCTGATTTACTTTGTTACTACTGTTCGAGACAGAGTGGAAATAATTTCCCAACACAATGGTGCTTCTTCACATTCTTCAAATGTGGTTCGAGACTTTCTGACAGAACAATCAGCAATGGATTAGTCATTTGGATCCCATTTCTTGGCCACCTAGATCACAAGACCAAACGCCAGTGAACTTTGGGGATTCTTAAAATAAAAAGTTTACTGCTCAGATGCAACCAGTTTGTAGAACTTCTGCATTTGGCTGGATGGAGCAGTAGTAAATGTGAGAAATGAAATTTCATTGAGAGCGACGGTAGTTTCCGTTCGTAAAAGGCCAAGGGCATGCTATACACCGCCAACGGTGTGGGGGATGATAATTTCAGTAGCTTTGGGAAATTTTAAAGATTGCTTACATGTAAATGTACTCAAAGACGTTAGTGTTACTATTTTAATTTTGCATTTTTCTTTGTGAAAATCGCGTTAAAGTAATACTTCCTTTGCTTCTACTTGTTGTTGTCTTCTGTTGTGATTGTTAACTTAATAAAGTGCTACAGTTTGATATTTAGGAATAAAACTTTCCTTTTCTTGAATAAAAGAAACAGTACATTTACATAAAATAGAAAATTTAGGACATAAAATTATGACCGTTCGCTGGTTACCCTATTCTGACGAAGGACGATTTTCACACTGCTACAAACAAAAGCCAGAATATCTGCTGAACTTAAAACACAATGTGATTTTCTGTTGTATCATCTGAAAGCTTGTGAAATGGACCAGTTTTTAGTAGATTGGACAGATTGTAGCACATACGGTAGTTTTTGAAAATATCGATTGAAAATTTGACATTTTAATTCCAAGTGTTTTCGATGTTTCAAAGCTTGTAGCTCGCTGTAAAAGGCCATTGTGGAATTTAGTCTGTTATTTCCAAATATGTCTTCATTTTGTTTGTAGCACTTAGAGAAACTTCAGAAATCGTTATTTTTCTCGTAATTTTGTTTTTAATTTTTTTTCTTATATCCTCCATTACTCGGTTACGGTTACGAATAGGACACGGAAATGGGTGGTTCTATATGTTCCACCTGGGATGTTCTACCAACCCCTTTCGTATGGCAGATTCGGTCAAACTCACCCTGTATATACATAGTCAACAATAGTTTTCATTAGTTGAATTTCATTTTTTTATCCATGGCTCTATTGCTTCTTTGCATTTCATATTTATTTCAGCAACATATTTTATTGAAATTGTATAGGTAAAGTTCTCGTTTGCTTACATAAAATTGTATTATATAATTTTTATTTTACTGATAAAACTAATGAAAAGCATTATCAAAAACGTATTTTAGTTGAAAAGTATTATACTTTATTTCATGGTAATTTAATAGATGAAAAATCGTTCCATTCTGTTTCGTTCCTTAGAGTGCTTCAGACCCAATAAACAACTGTTTTTAAAATATCTCATAGGCTATGCAGTAGTTATTTTATCAAGATATACATCTAATTTTATATAGTTTGACCTGCATATCTAAAAATAAAGTTTCAAATCGCGCTTCAATTAATCTCAGATACTGGATAATCAAATAAATTTTCACGTCGACTATAAAAACCTGCAGAAACACGATTAATCAAGTATGGGATACATTGAAAATGTTAAAACCACTCTTTAGCATCCCCTTTCTTGTTTGTTGGCTCGCTTGTTGGTTTTAATTGTGCAGCGGATCCTTTCTACGTCGTGTTTCTATTGTGGATTGCTTTCACCTATTGCTTAGATGGTATCAAACAACTGGTAACAAATAGCTTGGTGCTGCAAAGCAATTACCAAATCATGACAATAATCTAGTGACCTTAACATTAGCAGATTTTCCACAAAAATTAAATAAATAAATAACAAACGCGTAAAGGGTTATTTTGGAATATCTAATTGCAACAGAAAAGATATGTGTGAAAGCTGGCATTGTACAAACCACACGTGTGAAATTCGCCTTTCTACGACATCCCACTTTTGAATTATGCTACAGGCGAACATTCACAAACTTACAGACGCCACGAGAAATTTCTTTGTAATTAATTCAGACATAGTCAAAATACACATTACGGCTGTCAACATGTTTGTTGGTACACATACAGGTAAAAGCTTGAGCAAACAATTCATCGAGGATAAGTAAAGTGGAAAATTAATTCAAAATATGAATCAAAAATATTCTGTGATTACCATACTTTCTGAACTTTGTGCAAATGAAATAAAAACCAAACAAAAAGTATAAAATCTAACACGTAACATGAGAAAACCCGGAAGTTTTCCTTCTTTTCTACTTTCTAACTTGAAGTTGAAGCTAAAGGGAAATTCCTATTGAAAAGAAAAAGTTAAAACTTTAATTCAATACTGGAATATCTGCTTCAGTCAAAAGCTTATGACAGCTAGAAATTCTTGTCATATTTACTTATGACAGGCCTTCCTTGCCGGGGGAAAAGGCTAATGTAAAAATGTCAATTCAAAATTAAGTAATGCATGATTTCATAGGGGACTGTCTCTTTGTTGGAAGTTAAAGAAAAATTCATTTTTTTTTTTTTTTTTTGCTGACAGAAGTAAAATAGGACTTTTCTTCTTTTACTTGAAACCTATAAAACATATTTATTTTTCTTCGGTTATTTTATTCTTGAAAAAATAGAGTATGATTATAAACTGAAATAGTTTTATTATTTAATATATACTGACAAGTATAACACCTGTTATACTTGTCAACCTGTTGTTCTCGAGAATATTTCTTTCAATTACTTTTCGCATAAATAAGTTTTAAAAATCGTAAATCACAAAAGCTACTTCGTAGCATTGTATACTAGTATTTTCATGCTCCTTTTAAATACCATTCCAAAAGTTTATTAATGTAGTATTGCAACACTTTCTTTTAAAGTGGCATTACTTGATATAACTAAAGTTTTTGTCACAATTAAATGTATCTAATATAATTTTACACTACTTTTCGGTATTTTTAACTACTTTTCGCTAGTTAATGGAGCAACCCGTGTACTGATTTTACATAATCTAGAAGGGTAGGCGTACCACTGATAGCTACCAGCTTTTTTTTTTTTTTGGTTCTCTTTGCTCTATAAGAGGATTTTTGCCTCCAACTCGGTTACTTTCCTATTCCATGCTGATGAGTGCATAATAAGTACGAAACTGCAGTCCATGGATGGAAATGACTGAGTTGGCGGTGTATTTCAGGTTCCTGCTTCAGTCCTTGCTTAGAGCCGGTTACTCACAGTTGTATACATAGCGGACAGCACAAAAAAAATCTATTTTACCACAAATCTGAGCATAACAACGATGATAAAAAAATCAAACGCTTGTGGTATATTTGTGAAAGATCCCTTGCTGTTCACATATTTAACAAATATAAAAAGGTGTAATTAATATTTATCATAATATCATCTTAACTGCTAATTTCTCAAAAAGCGAGCTTTTTTCTAGTGTTTTGTAGGCAATGGTGGCCTGATTGGTCAGGTATTGAAATCGCAAGGTGTGTTTGATACATGCTGGTGGATAATCCTCCGTGTATCCTATTGGTCACTGGTGTGCGTTAAATCTATGGAGGTCACAAAGCCGTCTGAGCCCATTCAAAAAATACATGAGACTGAGCGTGCTGTATCAGGGATTACTTGGTTCCTGGTCTGACTCAAAGAACAGAGCTGTCTTTAACGTCCGACAAAACCACCTGTAGATGTTGCTACGGTAGTCTGGAGTGTAAATTAACGCAGTATAGTGTGTCTTTCCTCTACGGAGCTGCTTAAATGCATGTTAAATCTATTAAACTTTCTAGAAGCCAATAGGACCCTGCTCATCACCGACCTAAACTAAAATTCACCCTTATTCACTCTTTCTTTTGTTACGCATGACATCGTCTGGTTAAATTTCTCGCACCTGGCCCTTTTATACAATCTTCCGTCCAACACGTGATCTTAGCCTATAATATTTTTGCGCATACCATTTCATTCACTTAGTGAATTTGCCTTTATTTTTTAATTTATTGTTTTATTATTATTCTGTTTGTTTCGTATTATCATCTTTTCATATCTCTGTGTTTGTAAGTGCTTTGTCTTGCTGTTTTTGTATTGTACCCTGTTATTTGTCTTTTACTTGTTTTATTGTATGTTATGTTTTGGAGTTTTGAATAAATTTGGACACCGACTCCGACTGCCGGCTTACAAAAGACCCTGGCAGTCATTCTACGGCAGTCGGCAGGTGCACTCTCTCTCTCTACGGAGCTGCTTAGGAACAGTGAAAGCCAAGAACAATGTATTCATCGAATTATGCGCAAATAGACTATTCTAGGAAAATGCCGACATCGTGTAACACAGATGACGCTCATATATTTCACTAGCGGTACCCGCACGGCTTTGCCCGTGGTATAAAATTAAAAGTGCATTTGTAAAAAAATGATATAGCAGAAAAAAATACTCTATTTTAGTTATAATTCAACTATAATTCCTTCTAAGTATGATATAAAAATTTGGTATGGACCCTACACTACTTCCTTTTACGTGTAAATTTCTTAGTAGATGCCTTAAGTGCTAAAATAGTGCTTGAAGTGAGTAAGATAACAATTCAAACATTTGCATCTCTAGTTTGCCACGAAACAATGCAAAAAAATGTTTTACAATGATTAATCTCCTAAATATCGCCGATTTTAACATCATTCAGTAGATTTTTCGCAAAATATCGCCAATAGCGCCAAATTGAACCAAAAAAAAATTTTTTTTTTCGCTAAATTTATTGCCAACTTGGCGATATGTCGCCAAATTGGCGTCAAACACTTGGTGACCAAAAGCTTGGCGAGATATCGCCAAGTGGTCGCGCCAATTCATATCACTTTGGTCTGCATTGAAAGCCCTGATTACCCCATAAAAGGGGTTAATCACCCCCTTGGGGACATTCGAATGCAACCCCAAAGATAGGTGCACAAAAATAGGCCAAAAGAAAAAATAAGAAAAATTTTGTTGCTCACAGAAACCAACAGAAATCTTACCAAAGTTTAAAAGAAGAAGAAAGTTTTCTTTCCTTACTTCAAAAACAAAATAATACATTTTCCGAAATGACATACTTTAGAAAGAACGTTGCAATATCGCAATAAGATAGAAGTAAATATACTGAAATAGAATTGAATGCCAAATTGTAAAAAAGTCGCCAAAAAAATAATTTTTAATATTGTCTTTCATTATTTATTAAATGCAATTATTGCTGCAAATTACAGTCCAACAATAAATAATCACATTGCAAAAGTATATTTGGAGCAATTTTTTCTTTTAAACTCAACTGATCCTAAAAATTTTAAGTATTAGTCATAGAAATTTCGTGCATTATTCTTCACAATGATAATAAAAACAATAAACATCGACAAAGATCAACCAGCAAACGATAAATTAAAAGCTAAATTCGTTCACTCAAACCATTTGCTGCAATTTATATTGAAATAAATTAATAATGAAGTAAAATATGTTTTGCAGACGATAAATTTAGAATGGTATCCTGTATTTTAAGGAAAGGACTCGATTTCTCATTTGATTGACAGGTGCCATCTTATCACGGTTTTTAATATTTCATTTGACTAATTTTAATAAGGCTTGGAGTTTGGATTGTTACAAAAACAAATACATTTTTAAAATTATTAAGGGAAAAAGAACGAAATAAAAACGTAACCATGGTAACAACATGAAAAGTTGATTTCCGTTGATAAAATAATTCATTTCATCTCTATTTTCAAACAAATTTTATTAGCGAGCAAAGCCATTTTAGAATCGTTTGGCTTGCTTTACTGAAGGTAAGCCTTGAATTTCGGGATTCTAAAAACAATTGTTACAGCTCTCCTGATGATCGTAGAAACTTCGAAAAAACGTCATTTTGTGCAGAAAATTTCAAGCTTTCGAATGACATAAGACTTGAAAATGTGTATGGAATATTTCTTCCCTATTTTATCGAATTTCCTCTAAGAATTCGAATAGAAAAAGAACGAAATGGAATGTTCGAAAAATCGCTTCGAGGTGCAAAACTACATGCTACAAACTAATTTTGTGCCAAGTGGCATGAAAATCGACCGAACGGTTTTGGCGCTACGCGCGTGACAGAAAGAAAGAAAGAAAGAAAGAAGGACAGACAGAACCACCTTCAGCTTTATTATTAGTAGAGATTAAAAATAAGTAATTTTAACAGATAATGAACGAAGTTTTTTTTGCTCAAGATCGAAAAAAATTTTTTTGCTTAATCTGAAAGTACAATGTCTTGAAAATATACTGTGAAAATTTCAGACAGAAATTTGAAATATTTCGGGAGTTACAACGAATTTCCTAGAGCGCCTCGGAGTCCAACCTTTAACGAGCAGCTGTAACCGCTTAGACCCTTCTATTGTTTGCGTGCATTTTTTATACCTGGGTTGACTCTGTTATTCTATTATCTATATTTATATATATATTTATGTATATATAATATTTATTTTAAATATAAATGCCGCTCCAGACATAGACGATTGACGTAAGTATAATTTTACTTATGAAAATTTGTTGTTGAACTTTAAAAGCGTTTTTCTCAAAACATTGTTTTTTTAGTCGGCCCCGGTCCTATTTTTTTTCTACTGAACCGATTGCTTTCAAATTTTAACAGGCTGTTTTACAGACTTGTAGTTCTCGTCGGTAATAACGAGAATTTTTTTCACCCCTAACTTTTTATTTTACAACCCTTTCTTTGCTAAAATAAAAGCATTTTTTTTTCAAAGTTCGCCATTTTGTTATTTACTCTTGAAATTTAACTTCAGTAGTTCCGACCAGAATGACATGTCTATAGATTAAGAATAATCAAGAATAATTGATTTCAGATGACATCAAGAGCCAAAATCACCCGGGCCACCCACGTGCATTTTTTGAGGTTCCAACTTCGAGTGACAATAACAATAGTAATAAACTATTAAATTTTTTCAATTTTTTTTTTATTATTTTCAATATGTAAATAAAAACACTCTTAATATTCAAGATAATTCATTTTTATTTTCCTAGAAAAAAACCACCCTCCAAAGAAGTCATGAAAACTGGCATAAGTTACCAGACTACTACCTTAAGAACTCTCTCGCCGATTTGTGATTTCTTACCTGACAAAATTTTGTTCATTACTCTATAAAATCACTTATTTTTAATGACATACATGAGCGTTACATCTGGGACAAGATGGCAGCTTTTCGTAGAACGCAACAGATAGGAGTTTTTGGTTCCTTCTTCTTGATTAAACATACACTTTTAAATTCCTTAAAATTGAGAGTTAAAAATTTTACAGATAAAGATAACTTTGAGCGACAAATACAGTGAAAGGTTTAACAAATAACTTACACTAACGGGTTAACCCGATTTAAGCAAATATAGATATGCAGTAATATTTCTATTTTAAATCATATTAATTCCGAAATTCAATTTAAATCATAAAATTTCGATAAGCTAGTGTAATCTTTATTATGGAAAAACTCCTAGTGGAATACGGGAAACATATCCTACTGCCTATCTTTAAAAATGGTATTTATTAGAGCTGATCCTATTTTGAAGAGTAGGAAAATCCAACTTATATTTCTCCCACTTGATTGGCTCAGTTAAGAAATAAATCTTAGTTCCCACAAGATAAAATGAAAAGAATTCTCTCTTATTTTTCTCCGTTGCCTAAAATAGCATTAGAAAATATTTCCTATCAATTGCATTAAAAGCAGATTTTCGGGCTAAAGTATTTTCATCTAAGCTATTTGTATGATTTGATTTTCTATTTTATAATATAATCTAGCTCATAAATTGTAGAGATAAATTCAAATATCGAGACTAAATAATTTTAAATGATATTTTTAATAATTATATAATTTCAATATATATATATATATATATATATATATATATATATATATATATATATATATATATATATATATATATATATATTGAAACAGGCAAATAAAATGATAAGATGAAAACAAAAATACAAAAGCGAACCAAAGTGCAGCATTTCATCAGGCTTTGATGTTCATGTATTTCCATGTATTTTTATGTCTTTTGGGATTTTAACTTCCCCCCTTATTTAATTATATGTATTTCTTTATTCTGTAATTATATTTATATATATATATATATATATATATATATATATATATATATATATATATATATATATATATATTAGATACTGATTAGGCGGCAGAAGATATTAACCTATCATTCTAATTTTTTGTATGTTTAAAGTTTATTCAATTAATCAACGTTTAAGCGCTTCCTCAAAATTAAAGACAATACTTGGGATTATTTATTATTTTTTGTAATTAACTCAGTTTATGCCCAATTTTCGGAATTTTCGGTCCTTTGAGGCAGATGAAGATATCAACCTAGAACTTTAAGATTTCTCGCACATCTTAGTGATGGCTGTACTAAGGGTGCGACATCGAAGGCAAAACATCGATGTTTCAAGACATCGATGTTTTGAAATTAAGACATCGATGGTATTGACACATCGACCAAAAGACATCGATGTTTTCACGCTTCGATGTTTCAAAACATCGATCTTTTTTTTTATAAAATTTACTTACACACTTAAATGTACAGTAATACAGTAACTTCCCAATACATTGGCCCTTTTATATCACTCAATTAGATTTATATGTTGTCTACTGAAAAACATCTACCGTATGATATCGATTTCAAATATAGACAACTTTTTTAGTGAGATAAATACTGCAACTGTTGATTAACATAATAACTTTTTTTTGTTGAAATGTAAAACACCGTTATCAAAAAAAAATTCTAAAGCAAAACAAAAACAACTATAAAACGGTCAACGATTTAAAAATCGTTGACCGTAAATCATCGGTAGTAATTTTTAAAAAACACTGTTTCAATACGATTGATATTGCAACTGTTAAAGGTGAATCTTTTTTATTGCATATTTTTTTTCTTTTTGCTGAAGTGTAAAACAGACATCGAAAGAAAAAAAAAATATCGAGCGCGAAACAGTGACCATTAAAAGACATCGACCGTAAACCATCGATGGTAATTATGAGAAACGTCTGCTAACGAGATTGGTGGTGAAACGGCTGATAACTTTTGGCTACATATATTTTTTTTCGCTGAAATATAAAACATTTACATACAGAATAATAGACAGAAACAAGTTAAATTCAAAAATTAAAAAGAAAAACGACCATAATTGTCGACCTCACACTAAAACAAATTTAACTGGTTAGAAAGAACGTTATAATTCAAATTCTATGTAACATAGACGTTCCAAAAAAAAAAAAAAACATCTTTCTCTTGATGCAATATTTCAAATTTTTCAAGTTTATGTTTTCACTTCTAAAGTCCCGAAAAATAACAAAAAACGTGTTTAAGGTTTTTAATTTTCATATTCCTCTATCAATGTCATCCGAAATAGCTAAATAATATCCCAAGTAGCATCAACTCATCGGATTTTGCTCGGCCGATTAACTAACTCCTCGTAAACTGATCCCGTAACGCACGACGATATCGTTCCGATCAGTATCCGAGCACGGTTTTCGATGAGCTACTTTTCATCGGAAAGCGATATCCTTCCGATCAACTTTCCCGATGAAAATAAGATGAGCAAAATTCCATCGGAAAATGATATCCTTCCGATCAACTTTCCCGATGAAAATAAGATGAGCTATATTCCATCGAAAAACGATATCCTTCCGATCAAATTTGACGATGAAAATTAACCGAGCTATGTGTTATTGGAAAACTATATACTTCCAATCAAATTTCCCGATGAAAATATGCCAAGCTACAAATTTCATCGGAAAGAGGTCGTAAAGATCAAATTTTCTGATGAAAATTTTCCCAATCTCAAATTTTTGTTAAATATGCAGTGTTGGTTTCATTATTCGTAGACTTGGTAGCGTGGTGGTAGAGCGTTGGCTTTCCGCGCCGATAACTCGGGTTCGATGCTGGAGTTGGCCAGTCGCAAATGGTTGGGGGAAATAAAAAAGAGGTTCCAAAATTCACTGCCACGGAACTAAACTGCGCTCTTTTTTCTTTAAATTGATCCAACTCTCATCGTATTTTGATCCAAAATTTATCGCCACGGAACTACACTGCTCGTATATTGATCCAACTCTCATCGTATTTTTATCCAAAATTGATCCTAAATTCATCGGCACGGGACTGCACTGCTCGTAAATTGATCCAAATCTTATCGTAAACTCATCGGATGTTGCTGCTCGAATTCTGATTGGCCGATGAGACATATTGGAGCAATTCCCGATGAAAACTCATCAAAATCCGATCATCGGCCGTTGAGAATTTCATCGGGTTTCGATGAATGGCCGATCATCGGCCGATGAGATTGTGCTGCTAGGGATGTCATCCGAAATAGCCGGCTTGAAATAGCTAAAAACACTCTAGATCAACTTACCTTTAAAACAAAAAAAAATCAAAATCGGTCTACCTGTTTAGGCACTAGAGTGCCACAGACAAATACATGGACAGATCAAACTTATAACCCTCTTTCTTGTTGCCTCGGAGGTCAAAGTATTTTATTGATAAATTAAGATTTAAGATTTAAAAATTAATTTGGTGAAGATAATATGAAATCGGTATTGCACATTCAATAAGCACGTTCCACAAATTCTTACATTATAGAATAAACTGAAGGTCAGTAACACTTATGTAGGTGTAACAAAAATTTAACAAGTTTGTGTTACTATGCTCATTCATGTCACGTTTGCAATACTTAAAGAATACTAATCAGTTTTATGCAAAAAGTCACGTGCGTCAAGTTCATGTCCCAATAAAGAATACGTGTCATACATTTTCCAAGAACAGGGACATAAACTTGTACTAGTACTGAGCAAAAATACTTTGGTGTGGTTAATAATAGCCGCAACACACAATATTGTAACGAGTCCGTAGCACCTTCAACTTTCTTCAAATGAGCATTCCAATCTTGAGGAAGTAACTATAAATTTATTTACAAGTATGTACACTATTTACAATAAGAGCAGAAAACAATTGCTAAACATCAGCAATTAGGCAGCAAACACTACACTGTACTCTCAACAGTAATTCAGCACCACGTATCTAACGTGAACAGTAATTAAGCAATTACAAAAGCAAAACAAACATTCGCCCAAGCGAATAGCGAATAAAACGAGTCACCAGAATCAAATCTGAAAACAACTGACTGACTTGTGTTCAAGGCCAGCTATTTATACACGGAAAGAAATTACGACAATATTCGAGAAAAACCTGGAATATTCCAAATCATTCATAACTTGAACAATTCCATTGATAAAGTTCTAGCGATAAAAAGAAAAAGAAAAAAAACCACGCGAAAATGTCTTCACGCTTATTAAAGTTAGGGCAAGTGTAAAAACTGCAAAGTGTTTCAGGGCCGGTATACAGATGATAAAAGTGATATCTTCAGATTCATTTGCAACATGTCGCCAGATCAAACCAAAACATAATGAAAGTAAAGCAAGGCAGGAAAAACAACAACTATTTACAAGATTTGTAACATTGCCCCCTTCCCAAGGACTGCACGTCCCGGGCAGTACAATCCCCAGAAAGGAAGCAAGGGAAAACTTACAGATACACACATTACATGATGATCAATCATTAACATGATAAACAATAACAATGAGAACATGAAAGAAACACTAACATTGATAAAGTCATATTACAGACAATTAAAGGCAAAAGTTATTTACAAAATTTACAAACAAATTACCATGGTAGCTTTAGATTTATTTTACGAACTATGGCCATAGTATGGGGCTAGCCGATCATAATGTACAACCCTAGGTTTTGAATGTGATGACTTCTGGATCCTCACTACGACGTCGTTCAGCCGGTGAAGGACTGTGTAGGGTCCATCCCAATGCGACTGCAATTTGGGTGACAGACCTTTACGTCGGATGGGATTCCATAGCCACACCTTGTCACCTTCTTGAAAGTCATGGCCAGTGGACCTTGTGTCGTATCGGGTCTTCATTTTCTCCGTCGCGATGTTGATTCGCTCCCGTGCGAAGTGATGAACGTCCTCCAACCGGGCCTGGAGATCCTGGACGTACTCCTCAGGCGATGAAGGCGCATCTGGAGGGAGACCGAAGACGAGATCACAAGGCAGCCGAAGCTCTCGGCCGAAGAGCATCTGTGATGGGGAATATCCGGTGGTCTCGTGGACAGCACTGCGGTAGGCCAGCAGGAACAGAGGAAGTTTCTTGTCCCAATCCTGTTGATTTTTGGAGACCATAAGCGAGAGATTATTAAGGATTGTCCTGTTGAATCTCTCCACCATGCCGTCCGATTGTGGGTGTAGTGGTGTCGTTCGAGTTTTCTCAATTTTGAGGATATCACATAGGCCCTTAAACACAGCAGAGATGAAGTTTCTTCCCTGATCGGAATGGATCTGCAAAGGTGTCCCATATCTCGAGATCCAATGATGGACTAGAGTCTCTGCTACAGTGGTAGCTTCTTGATCCGGAATGGAATATGCTTCGGGCCATTTGGTGAAATAGTCAATGGCAACGAGGATGTATTTGTTCCCATCAGTAGTTTTCGGTAGAGGACCAAGAATGTCGATCCCGATTCGTTCGAAAGGAGCTCCTACGTTGTAAAGATGTAGTTTCCCGCGGCTTCTTCTCTTCGGTCCTTTACGGGCAGCACAGGCGTCACAAGAATGACACCACTTCTCCACGTCATCCTTCGCCTTGCTCCAGAAGAAGCGCTCTCGAACCTTGTGGAGGGTTTTCAAGATACCAAAGTGTCCTCCAGTCGGACTACTGTGCAATTCCTTTAGAACATCTGGAATTCTTGATCTGGGAAGGAGTAACTGCCATTTGAATGCTTTACCATCGTCAGATTCCCATTTCCTATACAAGACGCCATTTCGCAACTGGAGAGATTTCCATAGAGCCCAGTATCTTTTCGTTGCAGGACTGTAGATAGAAACGTCTTGCCAACTAGGTCGCCGACTGTCCTTTTCCACTAACTCTATGATAGGCTTTAGGTCTGGGTCTTCAAGCTGATCTTTTCTTACTTGGTCGTCACTCCATGGATCAGGATCTGAAGATGTTGAAGTAGCAGTAACTTGACAAGCAGTAGGGATTGTCGTCCCGTACTGTTTCTCTATTCGGGAGCAATAATGGCAGTTCTCGGAACAAGGTCTTCTTGATAATGCGTCAGCATTACCGTGTGACAAACCTTTTCGGTGCTTAATCTCGACGTCATATTCCTGGAGCCGCTGTATCCACCTGGCTACCTGGCCCTCTGGATTCTTGAAATTCAAAAGCCAAGTTAAAGAGGCATGATCAGTCCGGAGCAGGAATTTACTGCCGTAGAGGTAATGATGGAAATGTTCTACAGCTTTAACTATGGCGAGCAATTCCTTTCTCGTGACACAATAATTTCGCTCCGACTTGGATAAGTATTTGCTCCAGTAGGCAATGACATGTTCGTTACCGTCTATTTCTTGAGATAAAACAGCTCCAACGCTCTGGTGGCTCGCATCAGTGTCAAGTATGAAGGATTTTCCAGGCTGAGGATAAGAGAGAATAGGCGTTGATGTTAAAGCCTCCTTCAGCTGTAGAAATGCATCCTCGCATTCTTTGGATCATTCAAATTTTTGTTTGCTCTCCGTCAGCTTATGCAAAGGTCGTGCAATGTTGGAAAAACCCTTCACAAACTTCCTGTAGTACGTGCAGAGCCCCAGGAAACTTCGCAGCTGATGGACATTTTCGGGGCGGCTCCAATTCTTGACTGCTGATACCTTATCTGGATCTGTTCGTACACCCTCAGAAGAGATAATGTGACCAAGGTAGTTCACCTCACGGCGGAACAAATTACATTTGGACGGGCTTAACTTCAGGTTGGCTTCCTTAAGCTTTTGCAGCACCTTCCTAAGATTAGCCAAATGTTCCTCGAAACTGCGTCCTATGATGATGATGTCGTCCAAGTAGACAAGACAGAATTCATAAGAGAGTCCTCGTAACACTGATTCCATAAGACGCTCGAACGTGGCTGGTGCATTGCAGAGGCCAAACGGCATCACTTTAAACTGCCACAAGCCTTGTCCGGTTGTAAACGCCGTCTTCTCTCGGTCGTCGGGGTGTATCTCCACCTGCCAGTAGCCTCTTTAAATCCAGGGTCGAAAACCACTTGTGTCCGGAAAGGGTGTCCAGAGTGTCATCGATCCGTGGAAGAGGGTAACTATCTTTCTTGGTGATGTCATTCAGGCGTCGGTAATCAACACAAAATCTGGTGGAGCCGTCTTTCTTTCGGACCAAGACGATAGGGGATGCCCAAGGACTGGATGAGGGTTCGATGACATCATTCTCCTGCATCTCTTTCAAGAGGATCTCAACCTCTTCCTTCTTGGCGAACGGTAGTCGTCTTGGATGCTGCTTGATAGGGGGATGATCTCCAGTGTCGATCCTATGCTGCGTTAAACTCGTGCGACCAACATCTTCGGATGTAGATGAAAACACCTGCTTGAAGTTGTCCACCAATTTTTCCGCAGCGTATCTTTGATCCTTCGATAATGCTGCACTCCCAATTAATTTCGAAGTCAAGGACTCGGAAGACACAGTCTCGGAGGAATTATTTTTTCTGATGATGCAGTTTACGGGAGTACAAGTTGCCAACACTTCTCCTTTCTTGATATTCCTCGGTCTTTCACTTACATTGGCGACTCTCACAGGAACTGCATTCCTTGAAAGGTCCACAAGTGTAGATGCCACTAGTACTCCTTTTGGGCTATTACTCTGGTTAGGATATTCAATTAGGCCGAATTTAAAGCTGTTGTTTTCATTGATGGAGCCAGGTATTAGTATTTCTGATCTTGGGGGAATCAATAAATCTGTTTGGGCTATTATTTGATGAGCGGATTTTAAGTTATTTTCAGCATTGAAAATTGCTATGTCTTCCCTCATCGAGTGCAGCTCATTATTTTTAAAGTCGATAGAAAAATCAAATTTTCTCAAAAAGTCCAGTCCGAGAATGAAGGGATCTGTAATGTCAGCGACGAATGCCGTGTGATGGTAAGTGGCGCTTCCGAACATTATTTCTAAGTTCACTTTTCCTTCAATCTCGATTTTGTCACCTGTCACAGTTTGGAGAGTAACGCATTACGGCGTCCATAAGATCTTGAGTCCAAATCGATGAGCCACATCAGTCCTAATAATGGACACGTTGGCTCCTGTGTCCACAATCATTTCGCAGGGAAACCCATTCACATATGCGTAAATGAAGAGTCCATTGCAGCCGCCACTTCTTGAGGAAATCTGGAAAACTTTGGGATGGGGCTCATTCCAATTTGGCGACCTCCGCCCCGCGAGATTGCCATAGCTTAGTTTTCCTGAGCTGAAGTGGAAGAGGTACCCTTCCCTCTTGTTTCTTGGCGGGCTTCGCAGTTCCTTCGTACGTGGCCCTCACCGCCACATTTCCAACACTTCAGTGGTTGTCTACTTTGGTCTTTGCGAGCTGCAATCTTATTCAGGGTCCCCGACATCTCTTTCATTTCTCGCTCAAGTTCCAAGAGACGAGTTAAGTTCGAATCCTGGGCGCTCACTTCCACGCCCCTGATTGAATGGCGATCCTTGCGGGATGTTTGCTGTGCAGCCTCGAACTTCATTGCGTAGACCAGACCGGATTTAAGATCTTTAATGTCCGCCATCCGGAGAGCCGTCTGAATTTCTGGACTTCGCACTCCGTCTATGAAGTAGTTCAGGGCCAGGCTATCGCGAACACTCGAAGGACAGTCCGAGAAGGCGAGATGGGAAAGCCTCTCAACGTCTGCTGCAAAAACTTGAAAAGTCTCTCCAGCCCTCTGGAGTCGGGATTTGAGCTGAAGTTGGCTGAATTCTTTTTGGCAGGATTCGCCAAAGCGAAGCTCCAAGGCCGATGATAAATCTTCGAAGTCATGGTGCTTGTCCTCTGGGAAGGTCTGTAGTATATCAGCTGCATCCCCTCTCAGCGAGGCTGCAAGTTGACAGGCTTTCGTGGAAGAGTCCCAGGAGTTTGCTTCTGCAACGATGAGGAACTGCTTCTTGTAAATATTCCACGAGGTCTTCCCGTCAAACGTGGCCAGTTTGATGGATGGACGAGAAGTTCCAGCTGCAGCTACACAGTCACTTGAGTTGTTGCAGGATGCTGATAACTTTGATTCCAGTTCTTTAATTTTCTTTTCCACATGGTTTTCTACTGTGGTGATTCGATTCTCAACGCTGTCTGAGTTGTTGCAGGAGCCTGACAACTTTGATTCAAGTTCTTTAATTTTCTTTTCCACATGGTTTTCTACTGTGGTGATTCGATCCTCAACGCTGTCAACTTTTTCTTCTAGAGCCTCCACTTTATTTTCCATATTGGCAAATTTACTTTCCACCAAACTTTTCATTGACGTTAGATCGCTCTTAATTTCTTCTTGACTTGAAGTTATGCTAGCGGTTAACTCATTCTTAATTTCTTCTTGACTTGAAGTTATGCTAGCGGTTAAATCACTCTTTAATTGTTCTTGATTAGTAGCCAGAGTCGCCATATCATTTTTTAATTGTTCTTGATTCGCAGCCATGTCATTTTTTAATTGTTCTTGATTCGCAGCCATGTCATTTTTTAATTGTTCTTGATTTGCAGTCATGTCACTCTTAACAGCGTTGATCGCATCAAGGAGTTTTTGCAGTTGTTCCTCCATTGCTCTTGTAATCACCATAAAATTCCGAAGTCAAAAAGTCCTTAGGAAGAAAAGCCCGAATTCACAGGTAATTCCAAGAAAGTCCTTGAAGATGCCCCACGTTGGGCGCCAAAATTGTAACGAGTCCGTAGCACCTTCAACTTTCTTCAAATGAGCATTCCAATCTTGAGGAAGTAACTATAAATTTATTTACAAGTATGTACACTATTTACAATAAGAGCAGAAAACAATTGCTAAACATCAGCAATTAGGCAGCAAACACTACACTGTACTCTCAACAGTAATTCAGCACCACGTATCTAACGTGAACAGTAATTAAGCAATTACAAAAGCAAAACAAACATTCGCCCAAGCGAATAGCGAATAAAACGAGTCACCAGAATCAAATCTGAAAACAACTGACTGACTTGTGTTCAAGGCCAGCTATTTATACACGGAAAGAAATTACGACAATATTCGAGAAAAACCTGGAATATTCCAAATCATTCATAACTTGAACAATTCCATTGATAAAGTTCTAGCGATAAAAAGAAAAAGAAAAAAAACCACGCGAAAATGTCTTCACGCTTATTAAAGTTAGGGCAAGTGTAAAAACTGCAAAGTGTTTCAGGGCCGGTATACAGATGATAAAAGTGATATCTTCAGATTCCTTTGCAACATGTCGCCAGATAAAACCAAAACTAATGAAAGTAAAGCAAGGCAGGAAAAACAACAACTATTTACAAGATTTGTAACAATATTTATTTTTTCCTCTAACGATTGCCAGACTTGTGATACGAAATTTGGCTTTCCGAAAAGTAAACTCTAAAGAAATGATTTTTTATTGGCTGAATCTTTGCTTGCTATAGTGCGGGTAAAAGTTGTAAAAGCCTTAATTACAGAGTTCTCTTCGTTCCTCCATCACGAGCGCTAAGCTAATTAGCGCAAAAAACACGAAAAGCTTCATCATAATTTGCATTTCTAAGCTTTAAAAAAATCAGCTATTTTACCGTATAGTTCAAGATCACATGTTCTCTAAACGAAAACTATTTATCTTCTGTTTAAAATGCTAAAAGGTTAAAAGTTTAAAGTTTTTTTGCTTTTTTTTTAAGAATACTACGAGAGCATCTATAATTATTTATGTATTTCATGAGAAATAATAAATGTGCGAAACGTTTTTATAAAATATGTTTCGCATAAATTAAATGGTGTCGAAAAAATAAACATTGCAGTGGAGGTTTCTTGATATGAGGAAAATGTGTGCCTGTCAGTCTGTCTGTACCCCCCCCCCTTCCCCAATAACGTAATAAAATAATTTTTTATATGATTTTTCATTTACGTGTTTATTTGTTTATTGATTTTTAAAGCTATTCCAGACTTTTTTGTGAAAAACAAGAACATATTAACTGCATTTTTGAGAATTAACTACTACGTCATTTTTTTTACGTTTACTTAGTTTTTCGTAGCTATTTTATCAGATGAGGGAGGCATATTTAGTTTTTCAAAAAATCAGAAATAAATGCTACAGATATATGTTTGATATACATTAGCAGTTGTAGATAATTAAGAAAATATTGATCAGTGCTAGAATATCTATGTTGTTATACGAAAGAAAAAAAAAGATCACAGTTGTGGGAGTAACGAATTGTTTCAAACTGAGATAAAACTTCAATTCGCTCTACATTAATGTATCATTTTATAATGACAAGTGCAGTAGTTTCAAAAATATGATTTTTGAGACCAGGTTCTTCTTAAAATGCTCTCAACAGCCCTATAGATATATAAAAATATCGCCTTAAACTCGATTTCTAACAAGCGAAGTTATCCCCACTTAAGCTTTTCTAAATCGTCCACAGGTGAAATACAACTGAAAGGTGATTCCTAGTTGCAAATTGATTTCACTTCAGGGAGCAGAGGTAACGCCCTAGAATAACATACCGCCGAAAGTTAGGAATAAATTCCTTCGCTTCTGACACGCAGAGGGAATGAATCTTTGCTTTCTTAATTAGAATTCGTGTTTACCGGCATCTATGATTAAATTTGAATTTTCATGCAGGAAGGCGAGTTATCTCTTGTGGTAATAATTATCTCCACGTTAGAGACTTTCTAAGCATTAAAATCTTCAGAGCTTGTATATGTGGTGCAATATTGGGAAATACCCACTGGCATGAATTTATGTCAGTGAAGTTTTGTACCACAACATTTTGAGTAGGATAAGTAAGCGTCGACGTACTTTTAATACGATACTCTTTCAATGGGCAGATATAGATACGATATTTTAAAAGGAATGTATTCAAATAAATACATTTTATATTCTCCGAGCTTAATGTGTTATGAAAGAATTCTTATAACTATCGAGAAAATTATTTTTGAGGTTATTAATATTCATAGCGTTTTAATGCGTTAACTAGTCTCGTTACATCGCTACAATATATATATATATATATATATATATATATATATATATATATATATATATATATATATATATATATATATATATATATATATATATATATATATATATATATATATATAGAGAGAGAGAGAGAGAGAGAGAGAGAGAGAGTCCCATATCACACATTAAATTTCAGAATCTGAAAAGCATTTATGACTATATACAGGGTTGTTATAAATTAACGTGAGGTATTTGGAGTCCTCTAGCGTGCAAAGTACTTTGCGAAACATTGTCAAATTTCATAGGCGCACATAATTAGAATACGGGATTTTGATTTCTGAAATAAAAAAAAATAGTTTAATCATTTCCTTGATACACAACATACAGCATTGGCATTTTCATTTCGCTGGTAATACACCTTTACGAACAAAGCATGGTCCCGCAAGGTAAAAGTCATCTAAAGGCAACTCTTTAGGCTCAGAACGATGAGAATTCTCTCAGTCCGTCATTTTATACTGATAATCGCGAAATGCAACACGTTTATATCAAATTATTGTATTCTATTTGGTTAACTACACCGCTGTTTTCTTCGCAGTGACTTTTTTTTCTAATAGGATATTCTACGGCGATCATAATAAACCTCATTTACAAATAACAATCATTTTTTCTTAGCGAAAGTAATTTATACAACATTTTTTCAAATTTAATTTGCGATATTAACAGTAACACATTTACAGCGCCAAATTTCAACCTGGTGGCGATTTTTTGTTTTTTATGTCAGAAATCAAAATCACATGGTCTAATATATGCACCCATGAAATTCGACAACGTTTCTCCCAGTACTTCGCACTCTAGAGGGCTCCAAACGCCTCACATTAATTTATAACCACCCTGTATATATACACTTACACAGTCCAGTCACATTATTGTGACCAACATGTACTTTTGGCGTCGACGTTAAATAACCAATCACAGAAGGCACTTGGTAGCATAGTGCAGTTGAGGGTAAATAAAGGGCATGTGAGGGCTTTGGAAAACAATTCAATCGTTGGCGTAATGCGAAAACTAAGCGATTTATCTGGCGAACAAAATGGCATGATCATTGGCTTTCGGACCAAGGGTTGAAGCACTTCCAAAATGGCTGAGTTTTTTAGCTGTTCTCTTGCTGTCGTGATATAAGTGTATCGTGCGTGGCAAAATGCAACCGTTCAAAATCAGCGACGTGGAAAACGTAGTGCACCAGGAGCCATAGATGATTGAGGCGAACGACAACTGCGGAGATGCGTTCGGGTTAATAGACGGGCTACCGTTGAGCAACTGACCCCCCAGATGAACCAAGGAGCTACCAACATCGTCTCCCATATTACTGTTTAGCGGAAGTTGCTGCGTCTGGGCTCCCGAAGCTCAAGCCTGGTTCATGTAAATATGATGACTACTATCCATCGACGATGAACACTGGAATTTGCAAGCCAGTACCGCACCTGGACGTCCATTGAATAGCGACAGGTAGCATTAACTGATGAATCACGTTTTATGCTTCATCGGACAGACGGATGTTGGCTTAGAAGGCGTAAAACCTTTAGAAGAAAACACCCTGCAACCATTGCTGGAATAGTCCAAGCTGGAGGCAGGAGCATTAAGGTCTGGGGAAGGTTTTCCTGGGGTTCTATGGGTTTACTCCACATTGTGGAAGGCACGATGCATCAATACAAGTATGCGTCTGCCCTTGCGGGCAATGTCCACCCTATATGAATATTGTTTTTCCTCATGATGATGGCATCTACCAGCAGGGCAAATCGTAGTGCCATACAGCTTCCAGTGAACATGCGTAGTTCAAAAGGCACAAGGATAAGTTTACCGTTCGCCCCTGTCAGCAAACTCACCTGAATTAAGCCAAATCGAGAATCTGTGAGATTATCCCGATTGTCTCGCTCGCGCCGTGGATCCTCACCGCGTAATCTAGCGCAACTGGCTATGGTATTGGAGTCGGCATTGCTCAACATCCCAGTGAACACCTTCAGTTACCTAACTGACTCTCTTCTTACACGTATCGCAGCATTTCGTTCTGAGAAATGTGGTCATTCTGGCTTTTGATGGGTGGTAACATTAATGTGACTGGACTGTATGTGTATGAGTAGTAATGAAAACTGAATATTGTTCAAGACAACAAAATTTTTAATTAATAAAAAAGTGCAATAAATATACATATTGTAATAATTTACAATTACTTTATTCATTAAATACAAGATAATAAAAAAGAAGAAAAGCTTTACTAAAATATCAATAGAGTAAAAGTTAGCTATGGCCTATATGCCACACCTAATACGTCAAAGGCATGGATATGGATATACATTTTTGTGTGTATATTTCCCATCCCACATAGTACAACATTTCCTATACAGTGAACTCTCCCTTATGCACCGCCTCATTTATGCGCCTTTTTCACTTATACGACGATTTTCAATGGTCCCTGCACATTCCATAGTAATATAATGATAATTTCATTCGTTTATGCGTCGCTCTAAAGGTAAATATTTCACTTATGCGCCTAATTTTTCGTAAAATGCAAAAAATTTAATTTATTTTTCTACAAAATGAGCATGTTTCTTCACTTTTCTCTATATTTTGCTTTTATTGTACATGGCAGGCAATTTTTATACATGAACAAAAATTCGGAGACGGACAAATATCTATCATGGATCGTTTTAAAGGGACCAGTTTGTGATTAGGTGTGCTACTATTTTTGTTTTATCCTTATCGTTATAGTTAGGTTACAGTAGTTGCCAAACCATAGTAATATAACCATTTTCTATAAAAAATATTCTTATTCATGCTCTCATTAGAGCTTATGTTGCATTTTAGACTTTCAAATAGGCTTGTTCACTTACGCGTCTCTCTCACTTACGCGCCTTTTCTGTTTGTCCCTTGGGCCGGCGCATAAATGAGAGTTCAATGTATTTCATGTAAATCTTGTTGTAGAACTTGCATTTGTCTAGGAACTGATCCTTACGATGAATATTTATAGAATAACATTAAAAACGTTTTCACTATATTCCATATGTGTATTCCAATGATTTGAAAACTTAAAAATGAATTTTATAACCCACTTAAGCTATCCATCCTTCTATCCAGCCATTTATCTGTCTATATCTATATCAAATAATCAATCCATATATATATATATATTAGGGTGATTCAGAAATGTATGGAAAAAAATAAACTTTGTATTTTTGTGCGTCTTACCCTCTTATTTTGTGCCACTATATACACTGATTATTTGTGCAAAATTTTGGCAAAATATATTAATATTTAGAGGTCGCTCAAACGCCTTGAAATTTCGTGATATTGACAAAAACGTGATCGTAAATGATATCTATAGAAAAAAGTAGCCTTTGTATTTTTGTGCGTCTTACCCTCTTATTTTGTGCTACTATATACACTGATTATTTATGCAAAGTTTTGGCAAAATATATTAATATTTAGAGGTCGCTCAAACGCCTTGAAATTTAGTGATATTGACAAAAACGTGATCGTAAATGATATCTATAGAAAAAAGTAGCCTTTGTATTTTTATTCGTCTTACCGTCTTATTTAAGCCCTTTATATACACTGAATTATTCGCCCAAAATTTTAGTAAACTTTATTTACATTTAGGAGTACTTCAAATTTTGTGATAGTGGCACAAATGCAAACGTAAATAATAATAATAATAAAGATACGTTATTGCTTTTTTATATCTCCGAAGAAAAAAAGCGTGCAATCACAAAATGAACTATATATCTGAAAAACTAATGAAATGCAGAAAAGTATGAAAACTAATAAAATACGGAAAAAATATAAAAAACAAATTTAAATACATTAAATATATAGTAATTCGCTCATTAATTCTTGCAATACTTTTTAAGATTACTTTTTTGCAAACTTTGAAACCTTTTTTGTGTTCCTGTACCACTTGAAGAAGACACTGTCTTTGTTTTTCGTCGTTAGTGATAGTCTTAACAAATGCTTCAATAAGGGCCATGCCACGCTCCGTATTGTCGTTTACAATCCTCAGTTTCTTTGGTAGTATAAAGCCTTGTTGGTAGCTATCTTAAAGATTCGAATGCTCAGGATCAAACAGCTGATATATTTTGAGTTTCTTCCTTGCATGAATAAGGACGCTAAAAATATTCCAAATCATTTCTTAGTGATAGCACAAAAAGGGTTGCTGGGAACCCAGCTCTTAGATATTCTTTCCCATTAACGATAAGAATGTGAAAGAAATCACATTCATATGTTACGAATACCTTTTGTTTGTCCAGCTGCAAGTTTGAACTGGTTGAGAAATATCCATAACTTGAAGCCATAAAGAATCTTTAACACAGATATAACACGAGGAACCACTCCTGGGACACGAAAACATACACTAAGAGAAGGTGCTCTGCTCAAGAAAATAGCACTAAGCTCTAGTATCTTCCTTGGACACTTCTTTTACATGGGTCATCAGAAGTTAACTTTGCTCAACTTCCATTACTAGTTGCACGTTGCTCTGAATGTGCTACCAACTCCTCAACCTCATCGTTCCTCACTCCAGGTTTAAAATTAGAATGTTTTATTCTGGACTATGATTGCTAAAACCGCTTAAAAAGCAGTATTGTAGATCCAATGGCAGTAGATGGTTCCACGCAATTGCGTGAACATCGCATCTGACATTGCACGCAATCAAATACCCCAATTCTACCTATTTCTTGGTTTATCGGTTAAAATACCGAGAGACCAAGAGTAGAATGGACTTCGGTTGTAATACCACAGAAAACACAATGTCTAAAACATAATGGCGGAAAGCACAATATAAAAGTGGCTTCCCTAGTTTTTTTTCCCAAGTTCAAACATGCTCCAACTTTAGTACCAGCAATGCATGTCGTATTGAAACACATATACCACGTACGAGCTCAGTAAGTTCCCATTTATCTAACTGGTTATCATATAGCAGCATTTTCCGTAGCAATTCCAATGCCTGACTAACTTATAGAACCCAGAAGTAAATCATCAATGCTTGTGGTCCTGATACTAATACTGGTATGAAACCCACCGATCATCCTTCATTTTCCCAATATATTTTGCATAAGTGTTTCGTTCCAGTGAACTATCAAAGGAAGTCCTAGATTTAAACGACTTTTGTAAGTTAACGGCCAATTCAGAGCGAATAGTTTGCATTTACCGTTTTATGGACGTTGTCAAATCCTCCCCATTTTGACCCATACTTTGTACTGTAGCAGCTACTATCAAAGTGACTTTCTGTCACTTATATTGGGCCCTGTCTAGAGTGGATGCTAGGTGTTTTAGCCAAATAAACTCATACACCTCAAACAACCGAAAAGAAAACAGAAACCACAGCCCGAGCTTGCAGCTGCATTTTCTACCCAAACTCAGGTAAGAGATAATGCAGCTTTGGAGCGGGGGGGGGGGGTAATCGTTACAACTCACTTTGAGCTATTATTTTATTCACTAATTACTTAGAGAGTAAACTAGCGTTTTAAGTTATTCCATTTTATATGAAGAATAATATTATTTCGGGTAATGAAGCTATATACTCCAAGTCTCGAAATTGCTAATTTTCAACAGAATTCGATCGCGTTGAGCGACCTCTAAATATTATTCAATTGAGCTAAAATTTTACATACATCACATTCATGAATAGTGTAAAAAAACTGCGGGGTAAGACCAGAGAAATTCAAAAAAAATATTTTTTGAATCACCCTAATATATATATATATATACATATATATATATATATATATATATATATATATATATATATAATATATATATATATATATATATATATATATATATATATATTTATATATATATATATATATATATATATATATATATATATATATATATATATATATATATATATATATATATATATATATAATATATATATATATATATATATATATATATATATATATATATATGGGTGAAATGTGAAAATAAGATATTCTACATTCAATCAGCGCATAATTGCAACTAGAGCATTAAATGCATTCTAAATATTTAGGTGTTTTTATATGAGGTCCGCCCTCGGGCGTGCACGAAGTCAGTGTAAATAACAACAATTAAAAATATTTGAAAAACGTCTAGAAAAAGTTTTGAAAAAACGTTAAAGATTCAAAATGCAATACGACAATTTTTCATAAACAACTAGAATTTCAAAAAATATCTGGGTAAGTTACTGCTTCGTCTACGGAGAGCGGGAGCAGTTGGTGAAAATAATAATTTGCAGGTTTCTGAAGAGGTCAGCTGCACACGAGTTAGCATAACAAGAAAGGATTTTAAGTTTTGAGAGGTCCAAAAGGACGAAAAAGTGAAATACTACTGCCAACTCATTCATGGTTGTATTCATGAGTTGACAGTAGTATTTCACTTTTTCGTCCTTTTGGACCTCTCAAAACTTAAAATCCTTTCTTGTTATGCTAACTCGTGTGCAGCTGACCTCTTCAGAAACCTGCAAATTATTATTTTCACCAACTGCTCCCGCTCTCCGTAGACGAAGCAGTAACTTACCCAGATATTTTTTGAAATTCTAGTTGTTTATGAAAAATTGTCGTATTGCATTTTGAATCTTTAACGTTTTTTCAAAACTTTTTCTAGACGTTTTTCAAATATTTTTAATTGTTGTTATTTACACTGACTTCGTGCACGCCCGAGGGCGGACCTCGTATAAAAACACCTAAATATATATATATATATATATATATATATATATATATATATATATATATATATATATATATATATATATATATATATATATATATATATATATATATATATATATATATATATATATAATAAATGTTTGTCACATTCTCAAATTTAATGCTTTAAAATGTTAAGACTTCTGAAAAAATAACATCTTAAGGAAATCCCTTTTCGGATATTGATGTAGAATATATAGTTCAAAAACAAAATATTTTCCTTAAAAATATTTCCCCATGGTACGCACCTAACATTTCCCATTGATCCGTTTCTAAAATAGATATTTATGAGAATTTATCCGTCTTTAAAAATAACAGAAAAATTTCTGCCTTTTTTTTCGTACTTAATTGGCTCAAGTAAGATGGAAAATCCAGTTTCCATAGGGTATAATAAATAGCAAGCACTTCTTTTAAACGGTTTTCCTCGAAATTTAAGTGCTACGAAACTATATTTTCTTTCAAATATTTTTTGGAACATATTTTTCTGTAAAAGTAGATTGCAAATATTTTATGAGATCTTTTAAGTTCTGTTAAAACGTGCCACGTAAATCTTAAGCCTGCATCTAAAAGGAGAAAAAAAAAACTTTTTTTTTTTTTTTGTTTGTGGTGTGTGTGTGTGTGCGTTTTTGCTACTGAAGTGTCTTGTTTGAAATTGTCATCTACTCAATCCGTATGCGCAATCAGTGCGTATACTTGCTAATTATATGAAAATGAACGGTCTACAAGGTAACATAAAATTTAAGCTTATTTAACACCAACTTAGTGACAAAAACGTTTGGCTCAGAAATACAGATGTGAAACTAAGTTTACTGACAGACAAGGCTTAGTCTAGTTTTCTAGTGTATCAAGGTTTAGAATTGCAATATATTCGAAATATACTACATAAATACTTCTTGCCCCTTACAGCAATGTTAAATTTTTACTGGATACGATGGGCTTATAAAATCTACAAGTTTAGAAGGAGGAATGGTCTTTTATATACGTGACACAGCAAAAATAAAAAACGCTATATTGTAAACGGTAGCTTTAGAACTTTTGCTAGAATTAATGTTTGC
Source organism: Uloborus plumipes (assembly GCA_038373865.1). NCBI lineage: Eukaryota > Metazoa > Arthropoda > Arachnida > Araneae > Uloboridae > Uloborus > Uloborus plumipes. The sequence continues at coordinate 158,471 of JAXGGA010001052.1, forward strand.
CGTTGCTAGTTTTTACACATTTCAAACGTTTGCAAATGATTCACACCATTTTGTTTTGCAATCGATTTGCTTTCGATATGCAATTAATAATTTCTTTTGTTTTTTCAGTAAAAGATTAAAAATAGATACATTAACTGCATTAAATTTCAATTTTCTGTCACCGGAAAAAAACCTTAAGGCATAAAAGTTTTACCACTCTCTGTCTGATATTTACCGACTCTCCTCTCGGTGGAAAACACAACTAGTTGTTCATAAGTGTTTGGCGAACGTTATCTATAATCAATGTTTAATTCAAATTATGATCTACAACAGACTAAAGGCTTGTATATACATTTACAAGGGTATATTTTAAAACAGAGGCTGAAGTTAAAGGGATTAGATGAAATACTAGGAAACTAAATCACTCCTTTTTTTAGAATCAGCAAGAAAGTGTTTGTATAATGTAGTCACCACTCTAACTCATTATGCCTAGAGTTACACTTCTGAGCTTTCTAAATATACCTAATTCAAGTGCTTTCACGGGTGTCACTGACTCTACTGCAATATTACTCATAGTCAACCTCTTCCCATGTTGTTGCAAGTGTAACTGTGTTTTTCACAGACATGGCATATTTTAAAAGGCATAGCTCTCGTTTACTTACATAGAAACGTTATTTTTGTATCGGTCTAAGAACATTACATAAACTACTATGACTTTTATATCGGTATAACTAAAGTTTAAAACACTTTATTGTTTCGATATCTTCAAAAAAATATCTGGAGGTACGGCTAATGGTTAAAAAAGAGGAAGATGACAACTTTTGACTTTTTTATTTTTTTAATCCTTCGCATATTGGTTTATTCCCATTATATTAAAGTCTTGACTATGCTATATATATATGTTGTTAAAATTTTTAAATTAAAAAAAATTAGCTATCATGAAAAAATTGTCCTTTTTTTGTTATTTTAGGGGAGAAACTTGATGTTGCTTACTTTTCGAATAAAAAAATTCTGAAGATTTTTTTCTTTATGTATGGAAAAACTATGAACATATTATTTACTGGTATTTGTTTTGTCCGTGATTAAACAACATGCTTTAAAAATGATGATAATCAGCTCAAAAAATATTATTCTTTCAAAAAATATTACGAAAACGTGAAGAAAATGTTTCAGCACACGATATAATTTCAAAATTACTATTTGTCATTTTTCGGATTGCAGAAATATCTCAAAACCTTCCCTTCTGTATTTAGGATAACATAGTTTACCTATTCTCTCCACACAATGGAAATGTTTAGAAATAAATTGCACACCATTTTAATTATGTTGGCTGATATGTAGGCACGTAAGGTTGTAAGTTACCTCTATCGATTAACATTTCAATAGAAAAGCATTTAATTAATTCAATTAAAGCTTCGTTAACAGTCTTATTATCGGATATTGGGTAGATAACTCTTCTCCGCTATTCTGTTGTGGCTTTTCAGACAATAGAGGAAAGTTTAATTAAAATAATATGTTACACCATAGCCTCTCAGGGTTTAATATGTATTTTATACTCCTATTGAAGCATCTTAGAAATGTTGGACGCCTCAAGGTATGCTTTGCGTAAGAATAGGAAATTTTTAATAAACGCTTTGTTAAAGTTTGCCAATGTTTCATTTTTAAGTGCCGGTAAAGTAGAGGAAATTTACTTTGCAATAAAGTAGCGTTGTTGTTATTACTGAGCAGGGAGCTTTATTTCAAAATTGACGCGAAAGATTACAATTGAATCGGCAGTTTGAAGAAGGGAACAAATCCAAAAAGTAGTTTTTCGGGAAATCGAAAAAAACCTTCTAAAATGCCGACTTATTTTTTTTTATTTTTTTCTGATTCATTTGTAGCATTATCTACCTCTAAAGTAATTGCATGTATTTTACATTTTGAGTTTATCTATTGTATGTAAGGATTTACGGGCCATCAAAGTCGTTGGATTTGTTCCCTTCTTCAAACTAATGCGATGGTATTTGGATTTACAAGTAAAACAGCTTACAGGTATGATGTTTGTTTGAAAAAGTCCTTGTTTAATGAAAGATTATTGTAACAATATTTAAAAAAATTGATTAGGACAACAAAATAATCAAAAAATATGTTTAGTGAACATGGATGACATATTTGCGAACTTTCACTAAGAAATTTCAAAACTGAATTTTTTATCAAAACAAAATAGGTAGGTTATGACAGAATTTGTTATCCAACCAAATGATAAAGATTCACGGTAACAGTGCTGCTCTCTAGCCTTAGGTTTGCGTAATTAGTTGGAAGAAGGGAACAAAGACCTGACTTGTTCCTTTCTTCCACCAACTCACAGATTTAAATGCTGCGTCAATCAATGTTGGAGGTTGATTTTTGTTCTTTTCTTCTCACTAACATGTGTATCCACAGTAGGAGATATACAATCACGAAAAAACCCAATTTTGAAATTTTGGTCTTCGTTCCCTTCTTCAAACTGCCGATTCAATTATTCCTGAACGTTTTAGCATTTTTCAGTATATTTTTGCTTGTCAAGATTGATTTTTTTGCTTTAATAATGTTAGTAGAAACTATAAAAAGATCAGTTTAGTATTTGATAAAAATGTACGCAAAGGAAATATATCACTCATCTGCAACAATAGTGGCACAAAAAATCAGCCTTCAAGGAAATCAAGGTTTTGCGTGATATCCTCTTTCACTGTTTTTTGCTTCAAGACTACAGTATGCGAAAAACGTTTGTAATATTAAAATTGTTGGTAGAATTTTGGAGTCTGACAGTGCGTAGTTAATGTTTGAAACATTTTGTTCTGAATTAAGAAATGTTTTTGATTTGAGAAGGATCTTGTTACCGTTATTTCGCCACTAAGTATCGGATATGTAACTTACGCGCTTTGTGAAAATATAGCGGTAAGAAAGATAGGGGAGAGTGGTAATGAATGGGCCATGGTGATGAATGGGCCACTAACAAAATATGAAAAAGTATTTGCATGATTATGCCACCAATAGATGTAGCTATTTGTTCTACTAAACTCATCCAATTTTCATTCGTTTGCGCTGAGCCATTTTCAAACTAGAGTAGCATGGTTAAGAATCTGACTGAAAAGTAAGTTTTTCCCTTTTTAGTAAAACCTTTCCTAGCTAAAATGTACCAAGTATTTCTCTGCATACATATGTATAAGCCAGTCTTTCCATATCTATAAACTAATCTTAAGATGTATTTTGATGTTATCTAAATTCAATGAACTCAAAAAACCTAAACGTATTCCAAAAGTATATGTGGGGCTGAATGGGCCACTATGTCATGGTAATGAATGGGCCACCTAAATATTGTTTTTCTTCCTTTTCTTCGGATTTTCACCTTAATATGAAACACAACTGACTCTCATAGATAATGATTACTGTCGTCAAAATAGGTTTGTAGTAACTTCTAAATATAATTTGCAGATCTATATTATATTCCTATAGTACAATAGACCTCTGGTCGCAGTTTTTTCGTGGCTTGAAAAAACCCTCCTCTCTCCTTCATATTATATTCCTCACAGTACAATTTCATTTTCTTTCTTGGTAACTTAAGTTAGATATTTCTTATTCCCGATGTCTAGTAAATTAAAAAAAAAAAATTGAATTTTGACAAGTTTGAAAATGAAAAGGAAGTTTTTGAAAGTGATTTTTAAAATATATAAATTTTGTTAAATCATAGTGTGTATTATCTGTTATTTTTTTTATATATATTTGATGTCATTTATTTCTTACATTCTCATTATTTAGTAATTTTTCTGCTACAATTGGTATGCATCAGTTTTATTTTCATTGCATCAGTTTTGATGCTTATATAATTTTAAATCAGTATGATTTTGTATCATCATATCAAGTGCCACATTTATTTTGTCATATTCAGCAAATAAAAGATTAAATCCACATGTTTTCATTGAATTCATTTAGTGGCCCATTCATTACCTTCGATGGCCCATTCAACCCCATAGGTGGGGTTGAATGGGCCAAATTTCAAAATTTTTATTTTCTATTATAATTCACTATAGACAGGTGCTAATCCAACTTTTATGACTTTTTTAGATAGCCAGATAAGTAAAGTAACTAAAACACCAATTTAGAGTTAAAACAAAGTGTTAGAAAAAATTACAAACATTCAAAACCAAAAAGTGGCCCATTCATTATCACTCTCCCCTATATATTTAGGATCAGTAGATATCACGTTCTTCAAATTTGTGAGATGCGCTATGATTGTCACCGGTAAAATCTATGTATAAAACAGTAACGCTATTCTTAATGTCATTAAGTAATCAGAAACAGTGTATAAATTTGAAAATTTAATAATACACGGAACGATGTATGTTGATAAGTGAAAGCTGACAGACATGCTTGAAATGACATGGTGTCTTATTGTAACCTCGAAAATAAAACAAAAAAAAATGCTATGACGTTGACGTTGAATGTTATATTTTAGGATTCCTAGTGATATCAGTTGAACGAGGAAGACTGTTCGATTTTATGTATCTTTAGAGCCAAAAATCACCATTGAGTGAAATCTAAAAATCTGAGACAGAAGTGGCTGTGCTCAGAAAGGAGGAATTAGCAAACGATGTGCGCAAGAAAACTTTCACATCTCTAGTAGTATGGGATGGAGTGCCAACCAGCATTAAAATCCTGCTCTTTTTTTTCTTTTTTTGGTTACAGTAAAACCCTGGATCATTTCAAACAGTTGTTTTTAACTGTATACATGCATTATTCCTTGCATTATTATTTTTTTAAATATATACTTTTATGATCACTTGATATGTGTAAGCATCATACGAAAACGATCGCGTGATTACGTTTTGAGCATATAATCATCCACTAATATATTTTTTTTTAATTCTTAAGTCAGTCAGAACAAATTAAAAAGGCTAAAATTACGAAGTAAACGAAACTGATACTGGCTAAATGATTACATAGTACAATATCAAAATAATTTGCGCAAGAGAGTCACGAAAAATTTTGAGTAAGTTTATAGTGCAACTCCGAACTGTAGAGCTCCGATCTTTACAATGTTTCCCTTTTTTCGGGTAGTAGGAAATGGTAATTACCTCTGATTTGAGTAAGAACACTTTTGTAGAGGTATTGCAAAAGCAGTACAACTCAATTCATCACCAATTACCTTTCTTTGTAATCGAAAATGGGGAAACATTGTCTTTGTCGAAGTTCAACTTACCAGAGGCGTATTGTACGGAGTTGAGCTTCTGCCACCCCTACCTGCAGACCAAATTGGGCAACATTGCTGTTATTTCCTCTGAATGCAATACTTTCGGGAAGGACACAGGTTTAAGTCGTTCGAATAAGTTGGAAAAAAATGCTAAAAGTTATTTGATTCGAAGCCGTTTGAGTATTTATTTGACAAGATCGATCTAGTAGATTGATGACAAAAAGTGATGGATAAAGACAGTCTTTATTCTCAGGAATAATTACTGCTATTTTGAATAAACTTAAACCCAAAAAGATGAATTTTTAAGTTTGTCCGCAAACTTTTTTCAACCTAGTATTATAAATACTACTACAGTAAAAAATATACCATTTATAAGAACTACGTTCCCACTTAACTAAAGTGCTGACCATAGCTAAAAAAATGTTGAAAAAAAGCTTGCACGAGATTGATCATACGTACTTCAGTTACTATTTTCTTTGCCCTTTCGGACTTATTTTTTCAGCCAATGCGATATCACAGTAATTATTGGAAACAAAAATCAATAAATGTTCATTTTCCTACATCCGTTGATTTCTTGTAGACAAAAATATAGGATTACAAGCGAAACCAATTCGCGTGTGAGTACAGCGATCGTCGGCATCTGTTGGATTAACCATCCATTGCAACAGATTATTTTCCGAAAATTATGTTTTCCTTCTTTTTTTCCAGGAAACGTTTTTTTTTCAGTAGCACAAATAGATTTCTTACTTGATTTATTAATTTGATTTTTTTCTTGTCCTTCTCTTTGTTTTTACAGCCCAAAGTAGAGATTTATTCAAAATTGCAACACTTGTCTTACAGCAAAGTCATGTATTGTTTGCCAAATTTAATTTGTTTCTGGTAATAGATATATAAACTATCAAGGACCAAATATGACACAGTGGGAAAAGTGAAGCAGCGCACTAAATTTAAAAGCTGAGCTGGAACAAGGTGACAACAACAACTAGCGAATAGTGATTCACAAAGAAACTGGTTAAAAAAACCAGTTAAATTTTTTACAAAATCTATATAACGTTGTACGGCAACATTCACCTTTCCATTAAACCTCACAATTTATACTGCTTAAAAATAAGGTCATAGAACCTCTCACTGGAAGACCATAGTGCAACAATGATCGGCATATCTCTTATGACCAGCCGCAGTACGTCAGACATAAACGGGACTTTTCTTTCTTTCTTTTCTTCCTCTTTAATTTTTTTCTAAGTCAAACTCGATTTCAGAAGATCTCTTAACACATTTCACGATTCTTTTTTTCTATTGTTACTGGTTTCTCGCGTTGTCTTTTTAACTTACGGATGCCTCTGAATTCTAGACTCGCGTTCCGTTACAAAGGTAAATTATCCTACTGGGTCATTCCATAGAAGTGCCAACCTCAGCCGAAGAAAAATAAATACCGAAGTGAAAAAAATATCAAAAAATAAATAAATAAATAAAAATCATACAACATAAGAAGTTAAAATAAATTGAAACAGAATTGTAATTATCACTGAAATTAGCCATAATGTATAGTTTGTAATGTGTTTACTGCTTGTGACACTTAAGACTAAAAAAAATAATATTTCATAAATGTGTTTTTTGTTTTTAAAAGCCAACTTTACACATTTTTCAAATATATCATTCAATTTTTAACACTTGATTAACTTTGAGAAATTTTTGCCTCACAACATGAGCATTCATTTTCAGGGTTGCAAAAATGTTACGTTAGTCACTCTGCTATTTCGGTAGAAAAAATATCTTTTGTCAGTAATTTTGTTTTAAATTCTTAGCAGAAACGATACATAGACACCATGTACATTGTAAATCCGCCAGCATAACTAAAAAGTTTTTTTTTCTTTAAATTACAAGTAAAAAGAGTTACAAAATCAGCTCTGAATGTTAAGTTAGTCACCATGGAATGACCCTACTACAATGTTCGAATTAATTGGGACAAAGCTATTTTTCGCAGAATTTCAAGTCGACTACCAGCTAGTTCCAGCGAGTCATTCTAAACAGTTCCATTAGCCCCAAAGTCATCTGGGTGTCTGTTTTGACGGCTTAGTTCTAGTTTAGATGAGAAATAAGCAATATTAAACAATTCTTCAGCTTTGTGACAGAAGTAGGTAACATTTTGCATTCGTTTATTTTAGATTACTAAAAATGGGTATCACTTCTAGAAAGTTAGCTAAGATAAACACACTTAGCAGTCACGCGTTTATAGCAGCCAAAAATAATTCTTCTCTCGATTTTACTAGAAAATGAATTTTTTTCTTGACGTCTGATGAGATGCATTGAAACTGAAACATTTCCTTCACTAAGAAGAAACAAATGTGGAAGAAAGTTTTAAAAACTCCAAATAGGATCGGTTCTTGATCTGAAATAACATTATTTGACCTACACTAATACTTTATAAGACATAAATTGCCATTAAATATATGTATGTTATTGACATGGATATGTGCATGCCAAATACGATCATCTTACCTAACTCTCTCGTCCTTGTATTCTCTTATGGTACCCTAAAATGCACGAATGCAAAATTCCATTTACTTTTCTCCCAGAAAACAGCTGAATAAATGTCCAATATCCATAATTTTTTGCCTACATCAATTCTTATGCAATTGAAACTGACACCCAGACGACATTAAGGATAATAGAACTGCTTTTTAGCTGCTGGAGCTAGCCTGCAATCAACTTCTAAGTTCACTAAAAATAGCTTTGTCCCAATTAATTCAAACAGTATAGTATGTGTAAAGTTTAAATTCAACGTTAAAAATGCACAAATATGCAGGTATACTGCAGACACGTGTTTCGGGGCTACAAGGAGCCCCTTTTTCAATGCAAGAAGTGTGAGCTTTAGGATGAAGAATCATCCGATAAAAGCTTTTATCGGATGATTCTTCATCCTAAAGCTCACACTTCTTGCATTGAAAAAGGGGCTCCTTGTAGCCCCGAAACACGTGTCTGCAGTATACCTGCATATTTGTGCATTTTTAACGTTGAATTTAAACTTTACATCTATCGCACAAAGGTATTTATTTTCTTCAGTATAGTATGTATTAGGATCTTTTTTATTCTTCAAGCATAGACCTTATTTGCGGACAACTTCCATCGCTGAGTTGCGCAAAGTAAATAATCCTTATCATACATGCTCTATCTGATTATTTAAGCATATGCACTCAAGTAACATAGGTATTTATTTACAGATATTTTGTAATTTATACATAAGCTCATCAGCTTCCCATTACCAGACGAGAGCAAACAAACGTATCTGCCACTAGTCAGATACATGTAACATTTTCATCACAAAAAAAGAAGTAAATTGAGCCCCGGGAACCAGTTAGGGTATCGAAACCGTTATGCATCACAAGTATCTTCATCAAATGCCGACATGATGCAAGGCATGGTCAGCGTTACGTATTTCCTATGAGCCTTTGAAATCAAAAGTTCAGCCATAATAGAAATTTCAACAGTCGAGTTATTGGAAAGTTCTTGCAAGTGAGTATCATAAACTTACAAAACTAGCTGTCGTGGCCGTCACGAAACTTTCTTCTATATCTATCTTATGAATTCCGGTTACAAAATAAAATACGTACTCGCCCGAGTAATTGGAGACAGCTCCAATTTCCCAATTATCGTAATAACCCTGCAAATGCAGAATCATTAAGCGAAATTGGAAATCATTGCAAAAGCCTTGTTTAGATTAATTGCAAACATTTTATTTGTTAGTAAAAAGAAATTGGCAACAGTTAAAAATTTCAAATCATTGAAAGTTTTCAGCTGTTTTGATAATTAAATAGCGTGAAAGCGATTTTTTAATGAATTAATTTTTCGCATTGTTGACTAAGCGCAAAAATCACCCCACCCTCCCCCTTGGGCGATTGGTGCCAAAATTTAATCGATGCTTGCTTCCATATTGGGTTAGTGTTATTCCAAATTTCATTCAAATCGCAGCAATATTTCCCGAGATACAGTAGGTGCAATGACAAAATAAGCACTTTTGATTGCTCCACCCCCCTTTGAGATATTGACACACAAATTGAATCAGCACCTGTACTCAATAGGGTCTACCTATGGACCAATTTTCGTTTGATTCCGCCGGTTACTTCCTGAGATATAGCAGTCACCCCCGCGCAGAACACGTGCGATTGCTCCACCCCCCTTCGAGATATTGACAAACAAATTGAATCAGCACCTGTACTCAGTAGGGTCTACCTATGGACCAATTTTCGTTTGATTCCGCCGGTTACTTCCTGAGATATAGCAATCACCCCCGCGCAGAACACGTGCGATTGCTCCAAACCCCTTGGAGGAATTCGCTAAAAAAAGTCAGGTGCACCAGTTCACATGGTGGTACATATGTGCAAAATTTTTGTTCGATTTCATTCAGTAGTTTTAGCTCTAGCGCGGCCACAAAAACTGGTCACACACATACAGACTCACACACAGACACACACACAGACAGACAGACATTTTCCAAAAATGGTCGAAATGGACTCAGCACACCTCAAAACGTGCAAATCCGTCAAAATTCGACATTCGAAAATTTTCACGAAACCAATACTTTCTTCTATATATTAGATATAGAAGAAAGTAAAAAGGGGTATAATTGCGCTTTTCCACTTACCGATACGACAACGATAAATCGTACACGATTGTCGTCATCCGACATTGGCGCACGCAAAATGCATTAAAATATGCTATGCGCTTTTCCATCTCCCGATTCCAGGACGATTGTGTCGTCTCCGACCGAACGATATCGTTTTTCGTCCCATTCGTGTCGGATGGCATCCGTCTCGCCTTTAAAATCGAGACGACATTCATTCATCTGTTTACTTTCTTCGAAGCAACAACACGTAGACGTGGCATTTAAATTTAGCATCGTTGCATTAATAAAATATAAGCTTCAATTTGCAGACGATAAATAAAGAATGTAGCAATAAAATAATTTTATTTATTTTACTTAATATTTTGTTTCACTACTGCCGCTCAGACGATCTTTATAGCTACAGACAAGCTCAGATTTTCATACTGATAGTACGCGTTTTGTTCTGAGTAAACAAGGTTGGAATGTAATAAATTTGTGAGTATCATGCACTCAATATCTTCTCTTTATCTGCTTTCTTTTTCTACGAAGGTAAAGTAAATCTAACAGTCGCAGTGTGTTAAATTGAGGAGCCATAATAATATACATGCGAGTACACCGGTGCTTCGAAATGAAATGCGGTGGAAAATTACCGTTTCGGAGAAACGATATCGGTTGAGTGGAAAAAAAGTGCTTTAGACGATACGACACGGTACTTATCGTTGCAGTATTTCCGTCCGACTTTCGTCGTTGTCGTGTCGTCAAGTAGAAAAGCGCCCTAACACTAAAGGAAAGAAAAAAACTAAATTTATTAAAATAATGTTTACGAAATACATGAATTAGCTATAGGAGTTTCAGGCATTATTTTTTCTGTTTTATTTGATTGCTCTTTACGTATTTGACTTTCAGAAATTCTGCTTATTTCGAGCCGAAATTTGTTATTAATATTTCTTTCCGCCTTTAAATGTATTACGTTCACATAACTTATGGTTTCATTTCGTATGATGTCATTGACATTAATGAGTAGTTTAAAATTTTACTGCGTAGCTATTGCTTTTGGTATGTTCTGTTTTATGTTAGACTGATTTTGAAACTATGGGTAAATACACGTTTCAGTATAATTTCTTAGCACTTTTATTGATATTTATGTAAATGGTTTGTCCTTTTAAGTTATTAAAATTAATTTTTCAAAATTACAATAGTGCCTCGTTGTTTAAGTAATTTGTAAAAATATTTTCTGCTTTTTAAATATATAACTAAAGTATTATTTTTAGATTCTCTTTTACCTTCTTTGACCACCGTGCAATGCACTTTAGCTCTAGATAAAAAGTATTTTTGTACTGTTAGATACTTAATTAGATTTGTTTTAAATATTTTTTTTAGCTAATACAATTATTACTTCACCGTTTTTTTTTTCAACAAAATCTTTCTAACTGACATTTACTTGATACATTACATCGCTTTTTAAATTATGTCTAATGCGTATGTTACACAGTACGAAATTTTCAAGTACCTTGTACGCTGGATATGGTTGCTAACAATAACTTTAAAAATACGTAAATGGCTACAACCTTCAATTTTAAACCATAGATGATGACTTTTCATTAAAAGCGAATCATACTAAACTGATATCAAACCATGTACTTTGTTTATCAAATGCAATTCGTATTAATTATAATTTAATATTTAAAATAATGCAAATGATACAGAAAATGTTTAAAATATTTTCAGATGTAAGAATTGTGTTCGTGATTATTTTCCTGCTGAGTGAGGAGGTGATTAAACGAGAATGCAAAGAGGTGAATTTCTGCCCAACTGCGAAGGTTGAGTGTTTATGCGAAAGACAAAACACCACACTTTTGAAAACCTTGCAGATACAAAAGTAAGAGCGTTTTTTTTTTTCCTCGGGGTATCTAAGAACTTGCAATACGCGGCCAACTCGGCTATTTCGATCCATGAACCGCAGTTGCAGTTTCGAGCTTATTATGCTCTCATCAGCATGGAATACGAAAGTAGTCGAGTTGGAGGCAAAAATCCTCTTATAAAGCAAAGAGAGCCAAAAAAAAAACTGGTAGTCAATGTGAAATTAGAATAACAGCGAGCGACCGCACTTGGTACGGTACAACTCGTAACTTTTTTAGGCAGAGCTCAAGGTATAAAGCAGTGAGTAACCGCCCCTAAGCAAGGGCTAAGGCAGAAACATGCTATACAGCGCCAACTCGGCTCTTTCGATCCATGGACTGCAGTTTCGAGCTTATAGCCGAGTTGGCGGTATATTACATGTTTCTGTCTTAGCCCTTGATTAGGGGTGCTTACTCCTACTGCTTTATATCTAAGAACTCTTAAAATTTTAACTCGGTGCAACAAATACCCCTTATTTAAATGCTAAAATAACTAAATAAACTAAATTTCTATACAAGCTTTAATTGAACTTTTAGTTTTAAATGAAAGTTGAAAATCTCACAAGTGTTACATGACATAGCATGTACGAGTATTTAAACAGCGCAATGTTGTTATAGAAGAAAGAAAAATAGTAAAACTTACTGTTTTCTCAACTACAAAAACATGTATTCTCTCTTATTACAAAATGTATGTATAATCTTAAGATTAATATTTTTAAGTACTGTCATAACCCTTCCTCAAAACATGAACTTTAATTTAAAATAGTTTTTAATGTTTTATTATTTTTATATTGATATTTTCAAGATAAATATTAAAATTGAACGAAGTTTTGTGATATTTATTTATTTTTTGTATTTTTTTTTTTTTTTTATTTTTAGAAAATTGAGCTTGATTTTCATGTGAAATTGGGGTTTAAATTATGAAAGCAGGTCAAAAACATACAAAAAAATAAGCAGTTAGCAATGTAAACAAGAATTTTTTATTTTAATTTTACATAGCTTTCTATGTTTTAGCATGTCATCTGGGATAGTTTCATACAGATTCGAAATGTATGTGTGTTCTGACCCGTGAAGCTCAACCTATTATGAGGGGAATCCCTCGTGTTAAGAAAGATTGGGCACCACTGATGTAGTGTAACTGTTAACAATGACCGAAGCAGTGGAAGTATTTTCAAATCGTGCTTTAAGAAAACTCTTCATGCTAAGAGAAAAAGGAGATGATTGCGGTTATAGTTTTTCGCCTACTACTTACCATGTATAAAGCAGGTTAGTTTAATAGCTGTTTTAGTCCAGTGCAGGTCACAATGTCTTTCTTTCTTGACGTAATTCCTTATACTCTGTATTAAGTTGGTTTATGTTGAAAGTGCCCCATAATTGTATGATCTTATTTAATTATGATTTAAAACAAGCAAAAAAACCTGCAGATCAGTTGAATAAGTCCTCAAAACGATTTTATCATATTATGCTCTTTCAAAGAGGAACACAAGAACCTAAAATTAAAAATTAGAAGCTTCAAAAAGTAATAGTAGATTTTGCTAAAATATTT